>VDFB02000363.1:70388227-70577584 GCA_007258455.2 Sequoia sempervirens
TATCCATAACATGGAGGACAAGATTATTGAAATTGCACCTGCAGAGCACAAGTATCCAATTGGAATATTTAAGGACATTTATGCTGAAGAAATGAATTTCCCAACTTTATTCTTTGGCAAGTCACGTGATAATGACATTGTAAAAAACTTTACGTATCAAAAAATAGTACGCTGGGAGCTCTTACAGTCACAAAGACAATTTGCATATCATACAACAAACATTTTTTTCAAAGCTATAAAGGTTCTAATACAACAAGTACTGTCCACAATGACAATAAGAATCCGCAAGGGCCAGTTAAAAGGGCGGAAGCTATTTGCAAAAGATGTTAAACACAAACCAAACCTAGAAAAAATTCTTAAATCAGATATTGGATACGTTGATTTCAAAAGAATAAGAATCTCTCCAGACTATTCACAACAACTTAAGAAAAATGTATTTGCTATGATTAGACAACTAGGACCACCGACATTTTTCATCACTTTCACTAGTGCTGAGCAAAATTGGGATCCACTAATTCAAACATTACAAGAGCTGCACAATCTACACCAATCAGCACAAAATTGCCAAGAATCTAATCACCCAACACACATTGACAAATTTGAACTAATCAAGAAAGATCTTATCACTTGTGCACGTTACTATAAACATAGAATCAATGCAATAAAAAAATTGATACTTACAGATGACTCTTTCTTTGGAAATGTCATTGATTACTTCTCAGTCACTGAGTTCCAAAATCAAGGAAATGAACATGATCATTTCCTCATATGGGTTAAAAATGCACCAATCTACACATAAAATAACAACACGAACGTCATAGCTTTTGTTGATAAGTATATTACCTGTAACACTGAAAATTTGGAACCTCCTTTGGCAATGCTACACAAACACCATCATACAAAGAAATGCAAGAGATCAAGAAAACAACTTTGTAGGTACAATTTTCCTTTCCCACCAATGCAAAAGTCAACTATACTTTTACCAATAGTCCAAAAGACTGAAGCGATAACTACAAATGCCACTTACATCTTTTCAAAACTCCAAAAAGCAAAGTATGATGAAACATTCACTTTTCAAATGTTCTTAAAAGAATTAAACTTAAGTGACAATGAATACATTGAAGCTTTGAGCTCAACATTAAACAATCCCACGCTTTTCTTACAAAGAAAACCATCACAAATATGGAACAATAGTTTTTCAAGAAAAATTCCAGACCTTTGGAAGGCTAATACAGATGCACAATTTGTCCTAAATGCATATGCTGCTGCTATGTACTGTAGCTCATATATTGAAAAAGTAGACAAGTCAATGACATATGCATTCAAAAGAATACGTACAGACCACAAGCAAGACAATATTGATGCAATACGAATGGTGAGTAAACTTGGCAATGCCATGCTTAACTTGCAGCAAATGTCATCACAACAAGCTGCACATATTGTTCTGTCATTGCCATTAAATTACAGTTCAAGAAAATGTATATTCATTGATACACAATCTGACAATGATGGTACATTTATACTCAAATCTGTTAAACAATTGAGCAATGAGCCAGATGAATCACAAAATGTTCTTGCAAAATCTATTATAGACTACTATTTAAAACGCCTTGAAACAATGGTGGACATATGTCTTGGAGAATTTGTTTCAAGATACAACAAATACGGTGCTAAAATTGAACCAAAGGCCAAACCCAATGTTATACGGTTTATCAATTTCAACAAACACTTTGATTTAGAGAATCATTGTAGAGAGCAATTGGTTCTCTATGTTCCATTTACCATTAATGAAAATACACTAAAACAAAACTTTGATTGTTGGGAACATGCATACATGTACCATGGACAAACCATTCAAACAAACACTGCAAAGTTCGTCCACAGCCCAAACTCCGCATGGGGTGACATTGACAAAGCTATAAATGAACTTCAGTCTCTTGAAGATGAAAAGCTCATTGACTTGCCAATGCAAGCAAAGCTTTCCCAGAAAGAACTATATGACATTCAAACAAACCTTCCAAACATAGGCCATTCTAACCCAAATACCACATACTCCAATGGATTTCAAATTACAAAGCACCCACAGATTATAGATAACAATGAATACTACAAGTTAAGACTAATGTTAACTAAAGAACAACAAGCAATTGTTAAGGATGTTCTCATAAAAAAGATGAAAAATCCACAAAAGCCATTGCACTTGTTTTTGACTGGAGGAGCTGGAACAAGTAAGACTTTTACAGCAAAAGCCATCTACCAAGCTCTCATTCGCATGTATAGCAATTCTGTTGACAATAATCCAGACAAACCCAAGGGATTATTAACTGCATATATAGGTAAAGTAGCATATAACATAGGGGGATTCACATTACATTCAGCATTTCACATACCTTTTAATACATTAGAATTCCTGCCCCTGAACACTAAAGTACTTGACACAATGTCAAAGCACTATGATCAATTGCGCATACTCCTTATAGACGAGATATCATTAGTTGGCTCAACATTTCTACGGTATATTGATAGAAGACTACGAGACATAATGCAAATTCCTACAACATACTTTGGGAACCTTGATACCATATTTTGTGGTGACCTTTACCAGGCACAACCTGTCCTTGACTCTGTGGTTTTTGCTAATAGGCCTACTCCAATTGAATTAATACCTTATAGTTTTTGGAAAGACCACATAAAATGCTATTTATTGATGACTACCATGAGACAAAAAGATGAAATATTTATTTCAATTCTTAATAGACTACGAGTAGGCATTCAGACAACTCATGACATAGACTATATCAACAAAATTTGCTTTCGTCCTGTACCATTAGATCCATTGCTTCTGCACCTTTTCTATAGGAGAGTAGACGTTCAAGCACATAACAACAAAATGCTATCAATCATTCCTGCCCAAATGGTTGTGCTAGATGCGATAGATGAAGTTAACGAGGACCTTAATGCAATACGAGTGTACAGTCACACAACGACACTTCCATCACAAATATGCTTAAAACCAAAAATTCTTGTTGAGCTTTATGCAGGCAATTACAATGTTCAAGATGGCCTCGTCAACGGATTAGATGGAATTTTTAAAGCATATACATCACAAAAAAATATTGATATTGTTTGGATTAAATTTAATGACCCATCAATTGGACATCACCAGCGCACAAAACTAGCACATTGCTATTCTACTATCATTGACAAAGACTGGGTGCCTATACAATGCATTGCTAGGCCAATCCAGAAAATAACAATAAACAAGAAAATTACAACTAGAAAACAATTCCCAGTACAAGTAGCATGTGCACGAACCATACATCGAACCCAAGGATTAACAATGGAGTCCTTAGCTTTTGATCCCACAGGCATTAGACAGCATGGACTAACGTATACAGCTCTGTCATGAACAAAATCAGTAGAATCATTGTTCCTGTTACAACCTTTAACTACAAAAAACTTCAAAATTAAAGACAAAATACAACTAGAAATGTCTCATCTTCAAACATGTGCACAATGGCAACTTGATAATCTAGACACATGTTCAAAAAACAAATCACATTTGCTCCTATGTACATTGAACACTCGTAGCTTGAAAGCACATGCAAATGACATCGTCAATGACTGTGACATAATGCAATCTGATATCTTATGTCTCCAAGAAACACATATGCATCCCTTTGAGCTAAATACCTTGCTGCAGGATTTTGATTGCTTCTTTGTACATAACATACATGGCATAGCAACTTTCACCAGGAAACATTTGCTCTTGTAAAAAATAGTACAACATGAAACTTCAAATATTGAAGCTATCACATTAACAGTAATGCTATCTAACAATGAACTCAATGTTTGTAATATTTATGCAAGACCTACAACTGCCATAGATGAAATAATTGCAATGTTGCAAATAATTATTGGGTCCACAAATTCAAAAAACATGTTGTACATTTTAGGCGATTTTAATGTTGACATGTCTTCAGAAAACAGAGGCAAAAAAATGCTTCACAGTTATATGCAACAGAAAAACATACAATTTATGTTCAACCAACAACAAAACATAGGCAATTCAGTCATTGACCACATTTGGTCCAACACGGCTACAAATATATGGTCTACCTATATATCAGAAGCATATTGGACTAATCACAATCCAATTTTCCTAAAATTGCATCTTGCATAATAGACAAATTCAACTTTATAGAACTTATAGCCTTATATCACCTTTATGCATTGCAATGTCTTTTCCAATACTATATCCATTATTTGCAGGAGATCTATGGATGAAACTAAAAGGAAAGAAAAGAAAATACAAACCACACAAGAAGAATCAGTACAACGGTAAAGTGCCCATAGTATTATTCCTTCATACTCATTCGCCCAAATCACAAATATTCAAATAACATTGTTCCAATGCTGTGCAGGACACCAAAAGATGTATAAAAAAGACAAGCCAAATAGGTGCAAATTACACAAGAAGAATCAGCACAACGATAAAGTGCTTCGTTCTACAGTGTGCTACGAGCTACCCAAGTTGCTAATATAAAATTAGCATTTTACTGACATTGTCCTTGTTCCTTGTAGGACAAGAGTCAAGAAACCTAGAATTGTTTCAATTGAACAGCTAAACGCAAGAAGAGCTGGAGACACCTTCCAGGGTGATGTCCTTGTTGTCTACAAAGCAACATTGGATAAGGCCAACAAAACACAAGAAATGCTACGTGCTGATCTGACAGATCACAAAGCAGAAATGAAAATCACGTTAAATGTTAGTGGAGACCTTGTCTATCAACATGAGCCTAAAATAGTCCCAGGATCATCTATTTCAATATCAAATTTCCAAGTTGCACCTAGGATAGATTATGACAGAGGTGACTGTGATTGCATTTTGATTTTAACAGCCATAAGCAACACTGAAAACATCCCCCGCCTCTGTCAAGAGTACAAATTCATCCCAAGTACAACTATTAGCCAATTGCTAACAACTGTAAATGAGTACCCAGCTGGCACCATAGCTGCACTGGTAGTTGGTGCCAGGAAAATGGGCACTCAATTTGCAATTGACATCAAAGATGGCCACACTGACATAGACAGGGCACATGTATTTTTAGTCTACAGAAATTTTACCTCTTCTGTCAGTTTCAAGCTTTAAATGTTTTGCAATCATCTCTATAACAATTTCCAGAACAAAATCTAATTGTCTCATTGAATTGCAGTTGCTATTACGGTCAACCTATGAGCAACAATACTTTGCACTTGAAGACCAATTGCATACAAATAAAACACCTGCAATGCTTTTCAAAAATGTTGTAAGAAAAAAAGATCAAAGGAACACGTTTCACACATGTAAATCAACATTCATCTGTGCCTTGAATGACAAAAGAAGCCTGGAAAAACTCAATAGCCTACTACATTCAACTTTCAAGGTAACAACATTCTTTTTTTTAAAATCTAGTTCATTCAAACTTGTTTTTTTGTCTCCTCTAACAATTTTGAACCATATTCTATAGGTTTCTGGTATTCTAAAAGCAACAAATGCGTTTTCCAATCCATTCCATGCATGTTGCCCAAAATGCAAATTCAAATTTACTGCTTATGGCACACTCCAAGAAAAAACTGCTCACTACAAACAGTGCAACCAGCAAGTCAATTATACATTCTGTTTACAACTTAAAACCACCATAACAACTTATGACAATCAAAAAATTCAGTCTTCAATTGACTAGGCCACCATGCACCGTCTATTTCCCACACTGCAAAGGCTCAGCTATGAAGACTACATTAAGGACAAGTCAGCAGTGATATTCATCCTACGGGACTTCAGTGCTGAAGGACATTTTAGCCTTGACCAAAACAATGCCATTGTTGAAGCCATTTGCATTAACAAATAGACAAGAAACTTCACCAGAAGGTAATAAAGTCATTCATATGTAAACTTTTTTTCTTTTCAACCAGTACCTCAAATCACTATTCATACAAACTATGTTTCTAATACATAGGATTTTGTTGGCTTTACAGGAAACTAGGAATAGAGGAGAAGAGATTTACATTGTTCAGACTTTTAATTTTTCTCCTTTCTATGCTCCAAGACATTTAACTGGTTCTCACATGTTACAGACATCTTTCGTTTTATAAAACTTTATTGCTATTATACATTTAGACACTTCTATAGGTTACTATGTTAAAGTATTCTAGAATATGGACATCTGAAACTCTATTTTTTTTTTTGCACCTATGAAGACAATGGTTCTCTATGTACATCTGACATATATGTTCAATAATTATTATCCCCCTATGTATAATGCCATTCAAACTATATAGCTTAAATGTTCTCTTTTGCATTCTGTCATTCCTAGCTTTTCCAAGATTTGCTTTATGATTCTTACACTTTCAAGAATTTATGGTAACCAGTTAGAAGTTATTATGGTTACACACTCTAGACCCATTAACAAGTTACTTGAGACAGTAAATGGTTATTTTCCTTTGGCTGTTTTCCATTTTTTGCTGTTATTGCAACCATGTCTCGCCCCTGCTTCTATGCATTGTACTTTATAGTCACCTTTTCATCATGTATTCTAATGTATACAGTACACTCTTGCATACACAAATCCATTTGTTGCTTTTGCTGCATATATGCATTTTCACATGTATATATGCTTCTATGTCCATATGCACATACGCACATTTTCATGTGTCCATGTATTCATTTAAGCTTCTACATATTCCTCTATGCAACTGCATATACATGCGTCCATGTATTTATGGATCTGTCACTCTAGCCTTGTACCAATTTATTATGTTATATGGATAACACATATAGTAATACTAATTAACATTAATTAACTATTTCACTGTACATAGTAACTGTTTTCATGAATGCCAGATAAGCTTATGTGTCTTAGGATACATATATACTGACACACAAAACTACTGATTTATGATCTCTATTGTCCCATTTTCGTAGACATGTTACTATTGCAATCAAGTGTGTAAAGCATTCATGTTCAAAGAAATTAGATACAGGAATGGCAATATGTTACTCAACCTTCTCTTATGCCTTTAGAGTAGTTTTTTCATTGCATTTCAAGAAAACCAGAAACTAGAATTTTATTCATATTATTTCCATCTATGGCATTTACAGCTTTTCCAATAATTATTACAAGCATAGAGTTCAGTATTGAATAGTTCTATTGTTCGTGTGATGCCTACAACATTGTACCCTGGCCAAAGTACCTTGGACACGCGTGGCCTCCAAGCGATTTCATTGCCTTCACCTCGAGCTAGATGCCATTCAATGCATTTAATTTTAATTCATGTATCACGTACGTCTACCCACCAGTTTGATAAACTATGCCTTTGCTTAATTTTAATTGATTAATTTATGTGCTCGCAGTTCCCTGATATTTTAATGTATTTCATCTACATTCATGGACTACGTACCTCTACCCGCTACCTTTTGAAACTATGCCTTTGCTTAAATTTATTTAATCAATTTCTTTGACCACATTTCTTTGACAAGTTTGTTTGAACAATTCGCTTCCCCTCTATACATTTCCATAACCACAACAGGTCACAAAATTCCTTTATCCTGTATGCTTTCATCATAGCATGAAAGCTCAAAGCAATTGCAAATTCTAGGTTTTCATAACCCAGGTTTACAGAACACAAAAACAACACACACAAAGTAATAAAGATGCATACCAAGTAGCTTAACTCTATATTAAATGGCCAAAGTACCCTGTCCTTGCATGTTCACCAAGCAACACCAGCGTGTTCACCTCCAGCCAGATGTCATTTAATGCATTTACTTTGCATTCATGCATTGCGCTTACATTTTCCACATATTTTAATGCATTTAATCTGCATTCATGGATTGCGTACCTCTAGGCACCAACTTTTAAACTATGCCTTTGCTTAAATTTTTTTAATCAATTTATGCGTTTGCATTTTCCTAAATTTTTAAAACGAAAATGATTTATAAAGCTACTCGGATGAATAGAAAAATAGATAAATGCTAATTTTCCAATATATAGAATAGCTCTCTAAATGCAAACTATACCAAAAAAAAAAAAAACTAATATGTTCAATGGCAAAATGTGATTGGCCAATGTTGCTGGTTAAAAGCATTCCACACAAATGCATAGGCAAATTTAGAATACGTTCACAGGAGAGAGCTTTTGATTTTGAATCCATATGCATATTTTGATTCAAACTAGTGGATGAAGGTACATAATGCACTGATGCAAGCTCAATGCATTCAATGGCATTTGGCTAAAGGGAACGCTGTTTGCATTGCTAGTTACTCTTTGAATATATAACAAGGTTTAAGGAAAAAACTCTCATTACCACACATGTTGACATAATTTTTGTTCCAAACCTCTCTTTATGAGCCCGCTTTGCAGTAATAAAAAAAAAAAAACTTTACAAGCCTCACATGCAACCATGCATCTTGCTTACAGTTACACTTCTACATGCATCCATGTCTACTGCAATACATCTATCTATGTGCACATGTAGCCATGGGTATAAGTATCTATGCAGCTTCATATGCAATCCATGGATATTTCCATTCATGTATATTTAAGTATTTATGTATCTTGCTATGAATCTATCTATCTGTCCATGCAACTATGTTTCTATGTATTCTTCTATCTATAGATGCATCCACGCATATATGTATGTGTTTACTACTTTCCAGATTAAAAAAAACAACTTTGGAAACATCAACGTCCAGAATTAAATACCAATATGCACAGAGTCATCATATTACTCTAACTAGATGACTGTGAACTACATGTTACCTATGCAATCTAAATTCTAGAGATACATACCATCCTTATGCACCTATGCACAAATACATACTGTCTAACATATATACATAATTACATGTACACATATACACATGCAAGCCTGTATACATGGATGCATACAAAGACTATGTTTCATGGGATTATTAAAGAGTTCAATTGCTTTTTATTTGGTTCCACACTTTGCATTTGTGCCTATGAGGACAATAATTACAGTATCCAGAACCAGAAACCAGTTACTTGAGGCAATAAATACTTTCTTTCCTCAGTTTTCTTTTACTTTAGAGGTTTAAAGCACACAGTCAGATTAGCAATCTGAGCAAATATACTTTCTTTGCTCAGCTTTCTTTTGCTTGCTCATTCCTTCCAAAGCTCTCTTTATAGCACAATTGTGCATTGCCTCCAAGACTCACATGAATCCTTGGTATTTCAAGAAAAGATTCAATTGGATAATACTAAAAATGATCTAAACTATGATTTTATAATCAACGTATCCAAATGCACTACAACAATTCGAAACCCAACTTCATTTACCATGTACAATGACAATAAACAGAACGAAAAATGCATTTGCTTCAAAGTTTTTAAAGCAATTTCAAGAGATTGTCTAGCCATTGTCCAAAATATAGTTTTCTATTAGCATAGACCTTCAACCTTCTTTAGGTCTGACTGCAACTTTGTTAATTCATTTTCATTGAAAAGTCAAAATGTGAAATTTTCCCAAGGATAATTATACTTTTTTATCTCTTTTAATTGTTAAATATTCAAAGACTAATTAGCAATCGAAACAACCTCCCCTCTAGTCAGATGCAATTCAATGCATTACTTTTGTATCAATGAATTGTGTACTTTCGGCCATTACTTTTAATCAAAGTATGCATATGGATTTAGAATCAAACTCTCAAAATAAATGCATATATAAATGTGTCTTTTTCTTCATTTCATAATGTATCTATGTATCCATGGGTGCAATTATGCATATATCGATTTGTGCATATATCTTGTTATCTCTTTATGCATCTATCTATATATGTATAGTTGTATCTAGGGGTACATGTATACCTTCATTTATGTGTAGATGCGCCTATGAATTGCACACACACATCCATGTATATATGCATCTATCAATAACTTGCATGGTTACATGTATATATGCATCTATGGACTCATGCACCCATGTATCTATGACAGCTCATTGGTTCCAAAGCTCTCTTTATAGGACAACTGTGCATTGCCTGCAAGACTCAGATGAATCCTTCGTGTTTCAAGAAGAGATTCAAATGGATAACACTTAAAATGATCTAGACTATGATTTTATAGTCAAAGTATACAAATATATAAATGTGACTTTTCTTCTATTTCATTATGTATCTATGTATCCATAGATGCAGCCATGCATATAACAATTTATGCATATCTTGCCATCTCTACATGCATATGTCTATATATGTACAACTGTATCTATGGGTGCATGTATACATTGATTTATGCATATATGCACCTATGAATTGCATACACACATCCACCTATAGATGTGTCTATTGATATTTTGCATAGATATATGTATATTTAGCTGTTTCTATTTATCTGAATAGCTTTATAAATTATTGTTGTTATTGAAATTCAGTGAAATGTGATTGCATAGATACATGTATATGAATACATCCTTCCATGTAACATACGCATTTGTACCTATATCCAAATATGCATACATCCATGTATACATGTGTTCATATGTCCATCTCTCCATGTAGTTCTGTTTTTAGTGTATACATGTTTCTGTTGATGCATCCATGCATATTCCTCTGGTTAGCTTTACGTATTTATCTCTCCATGTATTTAATGTTCTCCACTCCTTCAGCATTCACATGTTCTCTGTTTTTATGTTCTCCAAAATTTATATTTTTCATAGTGTATGCATTAGAACTTCCACTTTGTCTTTTGTTTTGACTTTTCTATCCATAAATATCATTATATTTTTATATCCACTCTTCTATTGTTGCATTTCGAGGAAGCTCAAGGATCTCACTACCTTGTTCACTATGAAGGAGAGTGAGAAATGCAACATGGGTCTCTTTCCTGTGTTTATATTGACGGACTCAGCCCTATGATGATTTTTAAAAGCATAACCCATAACAAACTACACATTCTTCCACCCATTGTTACAAAAAATAATAACTTCATACCCTATTGATTCCATTTATTTCCATTTCCACCCTCACACATCCTTTCTTCTCAAATCAAATACATTTCAAAATCCAATAATTTGCTGCTGTTGCCTCATACCAATGTGTTGCGTTCCTTTTTTCACTAAACCCAACACTCTCATTGAAATTTTCATTTCTTCCATTTAATTGTAAGCATACAACTTGCAAACGATAAATTCATACCAGTTACATTCACGTTCATTCTCATATCCACCATCCCATATCCTTGCCTCCCATGTCAAATACTTTTCATAACTTATTCATACACCTTATTTGCATCTCACCCTTTTCTCAATTCACTCCCTTTATTCCACTCGCATAACTCATTCTTCTTTCTAATATTCACATATCTTTATCTATCTACACCTCAAATATACCTTCATCCATCACAACAAAATTCACACCATACCAAACAAAGAAAAAGATGAAGAAAATATCAAGGTTATGCAAATAAACACTGAGGGCTTCAAAAATAACACTCATAACATATAGTTCTATTCAAGAGTTATTTTCATAATGCCTTTTGTAAACCTTGGTTATTACAGATCCCTAAAAGCGCATATGACAGTTTCTTCAAGCCTATAATGTGTAATCAGATTTAACAAATATTGCTTTTCACTTTTTAGTCTCTCTGATACAAGAAATCCAAGTAAGGTTTCACAGTGCTTTAAGGAAATTGTATACTTTCATTATAAATTCATATTTTAAACTACTTTTAGTATTGTTTATTCAAGTTTTTTTGTTCAAATGCAAAGGCTTCATCTGCGTTTGATAGGAATTATTGTTTATAGGATGTTGTGACATACATTAATTGGATGTATCTCATCATCTTTCTTATCAGGATGCTAACAACCTTTTTTTGTATCTGTTCTTCAATGTATCTGGATACTATGAACTATGAAATCTATAAATTGATTGTTCTGGATTTGTCATTATCTTATCAACTTGCACATCACACACTTTTTGCTGAATGAATAGATGAGTCATTTGCTATCACCAAATGAATCATACTAGTGCATATCAAAGGTACCTACACTACACAGTTCAATGGACACTACATGAAATATAGAACAACATTGACAGCCTAGGAATTATATTCTTATCATGGAACCAAATGAAGTATACATTATTTACATCATTGATTTTTTGACTATGTAGAATTGGAGGGTTTGGTTTTGGCAAAAGCATTTTTGTGTTAAATTTTGTTTCATTATACTCTTCAAGTTGATAGTATATGCAACATGGTTTAACACTATAAATGCTTTCACTGAAATAAAAGTTGTCCAATGCAAGTATCTATATTGCTTGGTTGTACGAGCCATAGTAAGCGCTACACAATCATAGCAATCACAACTCATAGTATTCATATACACCCATGCACAAATACATGGTATTCAACACATTATCACGTACATGGTCTTCTAGGCCTTCTTTGTTACTTGCCTTTGATTAATAGTTCAAATGCACACAAAGCTAATTGCAATCATTTCTTTCTTTGAATTGCTAGGTACTTAAAGGCTAACTAGCAATTACCTAATTATTTAGATATGGGACAATACAAAGATGTATAAGAAAATATGAACTTGCTTGAATGATCATGAATGGTAAAGCTTTTTCGTAAAATGCTACATATACTGTGACATTTAAGCTTCAAAACTCTTAGGTAACATGTAAAGCCCTGAGAAAAATTGATGTGCTAACTGAATCGGGTCATTTTACTTCAATTATTTAGCACTTATTCTTAACTGTTTAATCACAATATGACTGGATGACTAGCTGGTGCCATCCACATAAAAGCATTTAAAGAAAATGCAACAGTAATATGTTATATACACACATATATACATGGCAACATAGATACATGCATTCATATATACATAATTGCATGCATACATATATTCATGCAAACCTGTATGCATGGATGCATACAAAGACTATGTTTCATGGGATTATTGAAGAGTTCACTTGCTTTCTATATGTTTCCATATTTTCCATGTGTACCTATGATGACAATAACCACAATATTTAACAGTATTCCTCTATCCTTGATAACAACTCATTAGTTCCAAAGCTCTCTCTATAGGACAGCTGTACATTGCCTACAAGACTCAGATGCATCCTTCGTATTTCAAGGAAAGATTTGAATCAATAACACTTAAAATGATCTAAACTATTACTTTACAATCAAAGTATCCAAATGCATTGCAACAATGCCAAACCCAAGTTCCCTTTAACGTGTACAATGAAAGTAAATAGAAAGGAAAATGCATTTGCTTTAAAGTTTATACAGGAATTTCAACAGGTTGCACATGTATTTATAGATTGTGCTTTCTGTACCAAATTACATGGGCACATCTATACATTTTTCCATGCACAGATGTTCACATGGATCCATATATTTATGCATTCCTTTGATATATGCTTTGCTGGTATATAATTTGTTTTCCCTGTTTTCCTTTCGCTTCCTACTTTAAATGCTACTTGAGCATCGCTATGCTTTCACAGATTTGTATTTCTGCTTCAGTTTACTGTTTTCCATTCAAATTTCTTGTTCACATGTCACGTATGCTTTCCACTCTTTGCATTTTGTGCACATGCATACATCTATACATGCATACCTCAAGCATTCTTACAAATGTCTAGGATTATTTGCATTCAATACTTTTTTTTTTATTCAAGGGGTAAACGCTTTTGACCGGAGCTATGAACCGGATACAACCATTCAACAATACCACCCCAACGGGGTTTGAACCTTGGTGGCAAGAACAAAAATGCCACCTATAAACCATCACACCATGCCAATACCGGAAATTTGCATTCAATACTTCAAACAAAATAATAATACATTTTTGCTTCGTTGATAAGGTCATAAAGGAAATTAGTTACTACAAATGTGGAAATGCACCCATGTCAAAGGTGCTAATGTTCATTGGTGTTTCTCTTTTCACTCTTGCATCCTTAAATATCATTATATTTTTATATCTATTCATCTCTTGTCACATTTCGAGGAAGCTCAAGGATCTTGGAACTTTGTTTAGTCCAAAGGAGAGTGAGAAATGAGACACTAGTATTTCTTTTGTATTTGTATTGAGACATTCAGCCCTATGATGATTTTATAAAGCATAACCAATAACAAAATACACATTCTTCCACCCTTGCTTGGAACAAAAGTTCACTTCATACCCTATCGAATCCACTCATTTCCATTTCCACCCGTGCACATCATTTCTTCTCAAATCAAATACATTTCAAAATACATTTATACGCTTCTCTTGCATCACATCAATGTCTTGCATTCCTTTTTTTTCTTCAATCCAACTCACTCATTCAATTTTTTTATATCTTGCATTTAATTTTAAGCGTATAACTTGAAGATGATAAATTCATATAATTTACATGCCATTCATTCTCACATCCAATTTCACATATCATTCCTTCCCATATCTAATACTTTCCATATGGCATTCATATACCTTACTTGCATTACATCATTCTCTCAATTCCTTCTCTTTGTTGCACTTACATCACTCATACTTCTTTACCACCCTTACATATCTTTATCTATCTATAGCTCAAATATACCTTCATCCATTACAACAAAATTCACACCATACCAAAGAAAAAATTGAAAAAATTATCAAGGTTATGCAATTAAACACTGAGGGCTTTCAAAATAACTATGACAACATAGAAGTGTATTCAGGACTTCCTTTGAAAACGTTTTATACTATTACATGTTTATTGCAGATAACTAAGAGCACATATCACAGTTTCATGGAGGCTAAAATGTATAGTCATTTTTCATAAATATTTACATATATCCATGCATTCAAGTGCATAGTTGGATATCCTTAATACACATGGTCAAAAAACAATACTGTATGATTCTTTTGTTTCGATCATAAATGTTCTTTTCATATCTGTCAAATGCAAATTGTTTCAGACATTTTTCTACCTTTCTACACATAGGCATATATACATTCTTGTTTACTAATGTATTGCTCGTTTGTTTCAATTTGTAATGTTTTTCTACTTCTTGTAGAAGCTGTAACTTGTTTCTAACATTTCTAACTTTATGGACGCAGGCATATATAGATTCTTCTTAACATACCAAGTTAAATGGACATATGTACACATTCGTGCATGCATATGTCTTTACATGGATCCATATTTTAATGCTTTTCTTCCATATATGCATTCGTACTAACTAGTTTATTTATCTTGTTTTCTTTCATTTAATACTGCAAATGCAATTTCAGTCTCATCACGCTTTCAGGCTTGCTTTGGTGCCGACGATGGTTTTCACTATTTTGTGCATTCTGTGCACATCGCTAAATGTCTCAATGCCTCCATGTACACTTTATGCTTCAAGCATTGTTACAAACATTATAAGAATATTTTACTATACATTATTACGATAATTTAATGTTTATACGCAAAGTGCTACAAACATGTTCATTATTTTATTGTACCTGCATTTTATTTTACCTAATAAAATTCTTTATATCTTTTCAAATTATTTTTTAAAAAAAATATATACACAAAAAAATATTCATTCGTAATTCATTGCCAACATTCAAATCTAATTTGTAATAAAATCAATACCTTTCTACAGTTTCATCTAAGAATTTATCGTAAAATTTTTTACACTTATTACATTTTCATAAGTTAAACTATTACATTTTATGTTATACTTACAAAAATTTAATCTTACGTAGTAAGCTCCTTTATTATAATTTTGCAAATTACTTATTGTTTATTATATAAACACAAATTTTTACTCATATTACACAAACAATATTAAAATCTTATTTATAATAAAATCAATAGCTTTCTAGTCACTCATCTAACAATTTACTGTAATATAATTACATTGTTCTATACACAAAAATATTTTATCACATTACATACACATGATTCACACTACATTTAAAAAAAACATTCCTTAATCTTACAAAAGTTTATACTCAAATGAGCTACCCCTATCAATCTTCCACCTAACACTACTGTTCGTATTAGCACTTGCATATTCTAATATGATAAACTAAAATAACTCAATTACAAATATCTGTACACCAAAACTTTGTTCCATTTAAAATGACTAATGATTTTTTCAATCAACAGGTTCCCTAAATAAAAAACCATTGCACTCGTGGATACATGTATGCGTATATCTTTTATGCATATATACGTGTTGCCATTTCACATGTCCCTATGGATCACGTTCCCCATGCATCCTACAAAAATTAAATACATTTATATTCCTATTTGCTGTCTCTAAACTTTTCCTAACTCCTACCTACATGCCTTTTACCTCTCAGCAGGAACTCGATGCTCGCGTCACTTGTTTTGTTGTGTTGTATATCATAATTGACTGATCTATTTATTTAAATTGACTAAAAATTAATTTCAAACAAAGACTATTTAAATTTGAATATACATTTATTTTATTCAATCAAATTAAATTTCTGATAGTTAAATTGGCAAGTTGAACTAATCACCACATTCATTTAATATATTATCTTCATTAATTATATAAACAAGAATTGCTTCGTGCTTTGGATTATAGGGTTTTTAACATCACAAATCAAACCTAGACCACCTTTCTTGATTCTCATTCTTTTCAATAATAGATATTGACACAAACCTTAGTAGTATTGTTCAATGATAATTAATCAATATCATTCCATAAAGTGACAATACAAATATATCTTTTCAAAGATAACTCTTACAATGACCCTATTTTCCAAATAGATTAGGAATTAGAAATGTTACATATATTCCTCTTAAATACATTAGTTTCTCATTTGGTTCAAGAGATTCCCCTTGATCCAATTTTGAGTGTGCTTTCATTAATTTCTAATGAATTCAAAATATTATATTTTTAAATATCAACAAAATTAAAAAAATTGTAATAATGAACCAAAATCAAAGGAGTGTTTTATGTCAAGTGGTCCTTGATCTATTGGTCAAGTTGAATGAATTGCAAAGGGCCCATTGGAGATCATCTTATTGAGTGTAAAGGCCATATGATAGTATTTGCAACTAGAAGTTCTATTTAAAGATAGTACAACCATGCAACACAAAGGTAAAGGAACACATGCTCAACAAAGAGGAAGAACTCAAAAAATAGTGAAAATAATAATTTTTATTACTATTAATGATTAAAATTACAACTCATAATGATTTATAGATTGAAAATACACACTAATTTAAAGGTTACCAAGAACCCATGTACATAAGCCACATGTTTATACTCAAATTTATAATTTGTTTTTGTTGAAATAATGGATGCACAATGTCCTTGAAGCTGCAGCCTTCAAGAGGACCTTTGTTAAGAAGAAATTTTACCCACACAAAAAGTGTTGCAACTAAGGGCATGTAAATGGAGATTATCTGATTGATATCTAGAATGTGATTACAAATGTACATATGCCTTGAATATATAGGCAAAAGTGAGATACAAGATGCAATATGATGTTTCCATGTGTCTTGATCTAACAACATGTGACAACATGTGGACCCTAACAACCTACCTAGGGAATGATAAACTGATTGAGATAAGTTTTAGAAAAGACAACTCAACTTCTAGAAGGAATCTAATCTCCTACAAACATGGAAAGGGGAATTACCCCATTATTAATGATTTTCTAATAATGCAACCTAGGACTTAATTGAATAAATAAATACCTAAGTAAACTTATGCTAGTGTAATTAAATAATTAATTACACCAATACCCCCCATAAGTGCAACTTAGGGAGGAAATGGAAAATGCAATGATTATGCAATGAATGATGGGTCTCGACTACATGATGGCCATATTATGTACCCATTTACAAAAGAGAATGAAAATGCAACTAATCTCCCACATACAGAGAAAAAGGGAAAACCTAGTGGGAAGAAAACCCCTCTCCAAAAAGGAGATGAAATGCAAAAAAGTGAGAAAGGATGGAGGACTCCATGATACCCTCCAAGTACACCATCCATCACATAGATATAATACAATCAATAGCCCCCCCATAGGAGGGAAATAGAGAGACTATATAGCCCCCCCAAAACATGTGATCACCTGCAAAAATGGTAAGTGTCTGAAGACAAAACATGATCCACTGTCAACAAACAACTTGTCTCCCTTTCAGAAGAAACAAACCCAAGTGCAAGTGCAAGAATGCTTCCCATTCCGGATAGGAATTGAAGGAAAGTAGGATGAATATGGAGGATGATGTCTCTGAAAAGCTACTCAAGTGTCTCCTTGCCTGATGAAGATGAAGATGCCACAATCAAATCAGGTACATACCCAATCAATGAAGAAGGTGAAAAACTAGGACAATGCAGAAGCTGATGTTGAACAAGATCCAAAAACTGCAATATAATGATCCTTCCATAGAAGGAATAGATGGAGACTAGATTCCCCCCTAGAATGAAGTGTCCTCAAAACCATTGAAAGAAGCCTAAAGAACCAAAGGTGTCCAAACCACATGTCTCCCACTAGGAAGAAGCAACTCCAATGGTAGATGCTGAAGAAACTCCAACTCCTGAATGGAATGGGAGGGAAGAAGTTTGATATATGAAATCTTTGAAGAGAAAACAAGTGCCTCTAAGATAGTCTCTGGATCTTCAATCAAGGTCGAGACAAAGGAATGTGAAGAGTCAAGAGAACTCTCCAAAGTAGGATCTGAATAGAGGAGAGATATCCCCTCAAGAATGTCCTCCAAACTTGTAAAAGTAGCCAAGTCAACAATCCCTAAAACAAAGCCATCTTGTGATACCAAGTTTCGAAAACTGAATGTGTCCTGATGAATGATGATGGAAACCTCAATCAATGATTCTAGACAAGGAAGATCATTGAATGCGAATGGATACCAACTATCTCTGATGGAGAAGAAGCATCTAAAGAAACCTTGTCAACCTCTTCGGAAGATTCAAGGCAATCCAAACAAACAACCTCTTGCACAACAATATCATCATGGGGTATCTAATATGAGGAATGAAATTTTGAATCATGAACATTGGGGAAGAGTGGAGTATTAGAATCTCCAAATATCTCCCAAAGCTTAGTCCAAAGGATGAGGACAATCACAATGATCAATGGATTTCAAAACATCACAATGAACTTGCATTTTAATGTTCTCTAAGACTATGTATCTGCTGCAACTCCAAGTAAACTCTTGAATACCTTCACTTGGATGGGAAAGTATACCATGAAGATGTGAAAATAATTCAAGTGATTGGAGATGGTGGATGATCCCATCTCGTCATTGTTTATATTTTCCCTTGTGCAACATAACCAGAGAAGGAGTATATGCAAACCCCATAATGTACTATCAAATTTCTCCAAAAAAACAAAGAAAAAGACCTTCAACAACAAATGGAAACTTCCAAAAATGATATGCAACTGAAGTGATGCCACTCAGATCAAAAATTCTTTTCCCAAGCTTTAGGATATCCAAGTGATTGAACAAATACACCAAATTTGAAAAAAACCAATGCAAGAGTACATGGAGCTGAAACTGATCAAAGTGAATGGACTGATGAAAAAATCTCTACAATACCTTCCTGATGCCACTAGAATCACCAAATTTTGATAAATGGTTGAGAAGATATGAGCCTTTATGTCCAAATTAGGGTTTTGACTTTAGTTGAGTGTAGATTTTTTTGCCAATAAAATTATATAGAATGGATTGCACCACTAGAAATTAGACCAAATCCTCTTTTCGGTGGTATCTTTTTGGTTGATTTTAGATACCCTGGTGAAAAGTTATGAAAAAATGAAAAAAGGCCTATATTAGGCACTTGGCAAGCTAATTAGGGGAAAAATTATGCCCCCTAGGCGCTAGCACCTGGTTGTTGATATGACTTAGGCAGAAAAAGTGGAAGAAAAAGACTCCCCTCTTGGGAGAGGTGGCGGGGATGCAGAACCGGGCAGAGTTGAGTTTAAAGGTGGCATCGCTTGTTTTAGTGGAACCCTCAATCATAGATGGGACCGAGTCCTTGGCGGTCAGAGCAATCTACACCATCGGTGGGAGTTTACAATGTTCAGTCGACAGGAGAGGACATCGACGGTTGATGCAAAAATGGTGGGTAACACAGAAACAATGGTCGGTGGAGGGCCATTGAAAAACTAATAGGACCAATACTTTCTGCAGAGTGTGGAAAGATAAAAGCCTACAAAAAAATATTTTTTGTTTGATTTTTAATATTTCTCTTAACGATTAGAAATCAAACAAATATATATATGTCAAATAAAAACATATATCTACAGAAAAAGATATTTGATGCCGATAGAAAATATCCAAACCCTTATATGCCGACTGGAGAAAATAATATGCCTGATGATTTAACAAATCAAATCTATATACCGAATAGATAATAAAATGAAGGTCGCTTCGAATTTTTTTTTTTTGCAAACTATATAAAATAGCCCGAATATGTTTTTTTTTTGCATAACAAAAAATAAGAGCCGTAATTTTTCTAAAATGAAAAATGGACTACTGCTAATTTTTTTTCTTCCTTAGAGTACAACTGAGAGGGGTGATTTTTTACTGCAAATTTGTACAGATCATACTAGTTGATTTTGCAAACCCTAAAATACCTTTGATGACTCTTGAGTTGATGAATCCAAATTTGATGAATGAACAGGTGATCCTAGGGTTTTGAGGCCTTTTGAAGACAATGGCGAGCTCAAATCTAACTCAATCTGCTCTAGAAATCAACTTGGTCCCCAGGTGGAGTCAAGTAGCCTGCAATGAATCTCACAAGCCCAAATTTATTGATCTTGGGATGAATCTTCACTAGAATGGCTCTGATACCATGTTGAAATAGTGGATGCACAATGTCCCTAAAGTTGTAGCCTTCAAGTGGAACTTTTCCAAGAAGAAATTCACCCACATAGAAAGTGTTGCAACTAAGGGCATGCAAATGGAGATTATCTTATTGATATCTAGATTATGATTACAAATGTACATATGCCTTGAATATATAGGCAAGAGTGAGACACAAGATGCAATATGATGTTTCCATGTGTCAAAATCTAACAACATGTGACAACATGTGAACCCTAACAACCTACCTAGAGAATGATAAATTGATTGAGATAAGTTCTAGAAAAGACAACTCAACTTCTAGAAGGAATCTTATCTCCTACAAACATGGAAAGGGGAATTACCCCATTATTAATGATTTTCTAATAATGGAACCTAGGACTTAATTAAATAAATAAAGACCTAAGTAAACTTATGATAGTGTAATTAAATAATTAATTACACCAACAAATCTGCTAGGAAATCTAACATTTGTCATAAATTATGCAACACACTCTAACATTTGATCTCAAAAAATTATTGCATGCATTGAATGCCTCCAAATTTCTTGTTGAAAATAAATTACAATTAAATGTAGGCTAGAGAATCTTTGATATGTGTAACTAATTGTTCTAACATTTAGTATAACTACCAATGACCACCACACACATCTACAAGGTGGATGTTACACTAACTATCTATTTCCAAAACAATGTGACCCGATTCATACTTGATCTCTTGCTACTACACATGAACACCATGCACTACTACTCATCATTGCATCTCATTGTTTAATACACAATATTATGCAATAAGTTTAAGGTCCTCTTCCTTAATTTCATTTTATTATGTGCCACCTATTAGAGACCAACCGTGCATGCCAATTTTTTTTATAGATTTAGTTGTGTGTTCCCATGTGTTACAATTACTATGTGTAAACCTACATCTTATAACTGATTATAAATAATATAAGTGGGTTTTCTCTTTATCAAATGTTTGTCTAAGTCACCCTACATTGTCCCATGCATCCTCTTCATACTTCAAAGTTTATGAAAGGTATACAAATTTCTAAGTGTGAGGCTATGTGGAACATTTAATAAATTTAAACATAAATTGTCAAAGCTTTGAAACTTTGAGGTTGTCCATCCTATCATATCATCACATCCATCTCCATTTCCTTGTCTATTTGGTTGTCAAGATTCATCCACAACAATATACCATTCCACTTGATCTTAGCAATTTGGTCGAAAGCCTTACAAAAATTACCTAAGTCTTAATTTTGTTGGCCTATTAGACTTGTTGAGGTTGTCATACTAGTTTTCCAAGCTCTAAAATGTATCAATTCATTAGAAAATTTGATTTCATTGGAATGTAAACTTGGTCCTTCATTCATATCATTCCCACCATGTTCCTAATCTCTAACCCTCTATAAATAATTATTGAATTCATCTTTTATTCACAAATATTTTCAATCATGTTATCCCATCATCTTACTTCTCTTCAAATCCTAAAATTTTGATCCTCTATAGTCCAAATATTTCTAAGTATTTCAACACTATATTTTTATGCATCCCTTTAACTACATACCATCCCCATTGTTCCCCTAAAACTCTAGATTTTGAATATTTTTCCTAATAATTTGAAGAATTGATCTTGCAAACTTTTACTTCTCTTCACATTATTTCAATTACATTCCAAAAGTTTGATCCCTATCATTCCTAGGTAAAATGCTTAACTCTTTATTATTGTAATAGTTTTCTACTTCCTCATACCTCCACTCCTTTTGCTCATTCCTATTAGAAAATTAGAGTTTCCCTTCTTAGAGTACCCTTTCCATTTTCACCTTGCCTCTAGGTCTTTGAAGCCAAAATTTTCCTACCATTCTAGACCAATGATTTGGACCATCCTCGCTCAAAGTGCCTCAATTTTTTGCTTCCTCGACTCCTAACTGTTGCTAAGTTTCAAAAATTTTCCTTCTTTTAGAGTCAAATTTGAGGCTTTCCCTTAACTTGGGTACTTGTTCCTTATCATCCTTGACATCAAAATTCCCCATCCTCCAAAAGTTTCTTAAGCTATTTTTTAGACTTTCAAACTTGGTCATGCTTTCATCCCTTCCCTAATTCTTCAAGATTATTTCATATACAAAAAATGTTCCTTTCCAAAGTTATTAGACTTCCCTTTCTCTTGGAACATGTTCCAAGATATGCTTGAATCCTAAGCCTTGTCAGTTCTTCCATACTCTTTTATAATTAGACCTTTTCCCTTCCATCTATGTAAGTACTCTTTCCCTAGTTCCTCTAAAAAATTGGCACATGATCACTTGCTATGTATTTCCCATTGGATTTTGAGGACTAGAATTCCCTATAAAATGGTATTGAGCATGAGTTAAGCCCAAAATCTCATCCCTAACATCTTGACACTTTATTGAATCCTTGGGGATGTTCATTTGGACTTCCCTCTTTTGGCATGACTTCCTTGTCACCTTTGATCTGTGAACCTCACAAAATAAAATTTTTGCCCAACTGTAGAAAAGACTAAGCATTTGTGTTAACCTTTTGATGGTTAAAACACCTCTTGAACCTCCAACATGGTTGCATGAAGTGAAAAAAATTATGTTCATGAATGTAAGTAAATAAGACAATGAGAGGCTTAGTATTGGTGAGTTCATAGGCTATTGAACTCAACAAATTTTTGGCTACCTTTAGCTATGGAGAAAATCATTGAAAAAATGAAATAGAGGGATGAAGGAAAATAGGACCAATTTTGAATGTCAATAAATTCATATAGGTTCATCAACATATACAAGGTTCAAATATAAAATATTTTATAATTTTTTGAACTCCTCAAAACTTTGGGGCATTTGTAGAAAGATGAGGGACCAAAAAATGACCACCATCACTTTTTGGCCTATCTAGGATATAACATGAGTGTGCTGTAATGCACTTATTATGTCTAGCATAAAAATCATATTGTGTAGAGGCCAAGCTCATTTGAACTTGACCTCTCAACACCTTGTAGCAAAGAATAAGACAAAGAAAGAACAAATGTATATTTTTAGTTTTATCAAATAATCACCAAAATACTGCCACAATGTCTTTGAGGTTGAGGAGGTAGGTAGTGCTTTAGTTTTTTGTTAAATAGAAATAGAGATTTTTTAATTCATTTTTGTTTAATTTTTAGGAATTGAAAAATCCCCACCAATTAATTAAAGACCTAATTCACTAATTCATGAAGACCCTAGTGAAGAACAACCACAAAAAACTCCTCCAAAATTACCTTGACATCCTCTCAGAATGTAATAAAAATTTCTATGAAAAATAGAAAACAACAAGAAAAAACTTCAAATATTAATTAGAAAGTTGAGAAATCTGAGTGGAATAGCCTACCAACAGTCGATCCTTTCCACCTCATTAGAATCTATCATATCTCACATACTTTATATGAGTGGAAAAATTAAGACTTGGTCCAAAAAGAGGGAAGAAGAAAGACAATTTTATGCCAACAAATTATCCTATGGATAAGTAAAAAGCAATGAAATCTAATTTGTGTGCATTGTTCATTAACCCATGAACAAATGCACCCCTATACAACATTATCATGAGGTTCCATATCCATTGGTACCAACATCAAGGGATAATTTTTTTTTTTTTGGGATAGGTGGTGGACCATATTTGATCATCCTCCATGCAACAAAAACAAGGTCTTGGAATACATTTTGAAGAAACCGTGTTGTGAGTTTGTCCTCAATGTGATTCTAAACTACTTTGACATGTGAGAGTTAAAATTATAGAGGTGTGTTGCCCAAGTCTAGGCACAAAGACCCCTTTCTAGCCCAACATTGATCATGCCACAATCTCTTCCATTGTGAAGGAGTGTTGAGGTCGAGACCCTACAATCGATCAACTCGCTCACTAAGGACCTTTTTATAACATACTAGAACTTTAACACAAGTTTATGAGGGTAAGGCTTCCAAGTTTCAATATTCACCTCACATTTGTTGAAACTATGGATCTTTTGTGATTAATGGTTTGAGGATGATCTAGATGCACATGGCTAGTAGTAGGACACATCCATTTTGGATGAATTGGTGTTCACATATGACATGCTAGATTCAACTTTTGGCATTAAAATAAATAGGTAAATTTGAATAAGATTAAATTAAATTTACTATAATATTTTATTTTATCAGAATAGTTATTTGCATATTTAGGATAGTCAAATCATTGCATTTAATCCTCAAGTTCATTTTAGATTTTGTCAAGGGAAAGTTGACTCACCTCCTAGGTTCTAAGTTAGTCCTATATCTTGTCAAAATCTATCAAACCCCTACAATCACAAACAAACAACCCTCTCATGAAATAAGGAAAAGGTGACAAACTCTAAAGAGTCAAATCTCCCAAAGGTTTCCCTTTTATTCATTTTATTTTAGTGAACTTGACATGCTAACATTATAAACCTTTTGAAATCTAAAGAAATTCATCCTAGATCTAGGTTTAGCATTGCATTGTTTTGTGTTGTTCATTTAGGCATTCATTTTTACATCATAAAAAACACAAAATATTTTTTTTGCATATCATATTGCATTATAGGTTACAATAGGGTTAATTTCAGTTATCATAGGTCAGATCTACATCCTAATTGCATTTAAAAATCTAAATTAGGTCATTTAAATCTGAAATCAAATCTGAAAGTGTTCATTGCATTCATTTTGATATCTTGCATATAGCTCAAAAAGTGAAAAATTGTATTCTTTTGTTTCAAAAATACATAAAAATCATCATTCTTATATTTTGGTGTATTAGAATTAGGAAATTATTGGATTTTAGATTTGGAAATTCCATTTATAATTTTCATTTTTTGTTCAAACATTTTCAACATTTTTCCACACTTGCATTTTGAGTTACATTGTCATAAATTGAGAAAATTATGGAAAAACATTGATTGTCAAACCTGTACACACACAAAAATAGGAACTTTACAAAGTATTGAACATTGTCAAATTTTGAATTTTGTAAAAATCTCTTCTAGAAATAGTCCCTTGGGTGACCTAGTCCAAGCTATTTATGCTCAAATTTTTGTGACAGAACCCTCTCAAGATCCTTTGTCTAGATCTACTATCACTTTTTCAGCTTACTAATGCACAAAAGTTTGAACCTCATTACAAGCATTATATTATCATAATGGCTAAGTATTTTGGAAAAATATTGATTTCCTTGAAATCCTTGGTTGATGTTTCATGTTCTATTTTTGTTAATGACCCTAATTTAGATAATGAAACTTATATTCCTTGATCTCCCAACATATATCTTCTTAATGAAGATATCTTGAGGCAAGAGGAGTAAATCATGAATGAATTCATAAATAATACCTTGCATAACCTTGAGAACAATGTGGTCCTTTACCCTTCCACAAAATGGCCTAATCACCCATATCGATAATCAACACCACCTACCATACCACCACTTGAAATATTTTCCACATCACATATGGAAAGTGATCAACAATTCATACACCAACCAATGCGCATGGAAGTAACCAATAGTAAAAACCACAAGGAAAACATACCACCCAATAATCCTCCATCCTATGCGAACAAAGTTACAAAGACACATGTTAGCTTGGAACAATGCTACATATGGCCCATGTTTTAGGATCTTGAGAAAATAAGGATGTGATATAAAGAATGAACATGAAATCCATTCCCTTTTGGAACAAACACCACCCAAAGATACCAAAGGCATAGGATATCAAGGTCCCCCACCTTTGCATCAAAAATTTGTTCCACCAACCAAACCACATAAACTTCATGGTCCTAGTAAGAAGGGTGTGTTACATACTCTGCATCCTATGTTAGAGACTTAGTGCACCCCAACTACACTTTTACAATTGGGATTCAACAAATTTCCACTCGTTCAAGAATGAAGAGATACTAAACAAAAGAATAAGAACACATCATATTGTGCATATCATAGAACATTCAAACATATTACTAATGAATGCCATGCTTTAAAGAAGAAATTGGAATAATTATATCCTTACAATGATAGATTCAACACAATAATAGAATAAGATGCATTTTATTTGCTCCTTGCCATGTGGTAGTTGTAGTATCACATAATATTCACTATTATGCATGGAGGTATAAACTAAGATTTATGCAATCATTTTTCATCTTGCAAGGAGCAACATATAATCATCCATTTTGGCTCATCTTTGTCCCTACACTTGGGGGGAAAGGGGTTAGGTAGCCTTATATTAGGTGTATTCCTTCTTATAAGGGATCCCTTTGTATCTCCTTAAAATATTAGTATAGCAAATACACTAACATTTTAAGGGGGAGCATATAGTCCCTCACATATTGTTTACATAAGAAATGGTCCCTTTTTAGTGATGATAGCATACGTCTCCTAGAAAGCATGACCTTATCAATAAAAAAGTGTGGCCTTCTCATTGGTATATGTTAGTGTCTCCTTTGTGATGATAATAGGCTTGATATCCCCTAGTGGTGTGACTTTTCTTGGTATATGATATTCTCTTTGGTGGTAATACTACGACTAGTATTCCCTAAAGTGTGATATTTTATTCCATGACTAGTCCTCTCTTGGTGGTGATGTCATGTGTGATATTACCTAAGGTGTGATCCTTCATATATTAAGAAATTCCCCTTTATTTGTTTTTGTAAATCACCTTTTGTTGTGGTGTTTCTTATAACATCCCTTGAGGGTGGCTTTGTCTTGCTCATCCCCTTAGACATTTAGTGCACCTTCTTAGGCGAGTTTTTCATTCATCCTCTTGGATATTTATGTGACTTCTTAGGTGATTTTTTCATTTTCTCCCTTGGACACTTATTGTGCATTCTTATGTGAGTTTGTTGTTCATCCCCTTGGACGTTTATTGTGCCTTCTTAGGATAATTTGTTGTTCATCCCCTTGAACATTTATGCACCGTTTTAGGCGATTTTGGTGTTTATCCTCTTGGAAATTTATGCACCTTCTTAGGTGAGGCTTGTTTGTCCCCTTGGATGTTTAAAATTTGGTAGAATGGTTTATGGATTCAGTATAATGCAACTTGCTAGTTCATGGGCACCGCTTTTAACATGGCCACCTAACATAATGCTGTTGAACATAGGTTGTCATTGATGTCAAAAGATTTCATTGATGAAAAAGTTTGTAGTTAGAAGTGTTTGATGTCAAAATATGAAGAATATGTTAGTACTTTGAATTTTCATTATATTCCCCTTGACTTAAAGCACATTGTATGTTAGAAGTTTAGTCTACTTAATGTTGGTAATTTTACTATCAAGACACAAAATCAAGAAATATATATTTTTAGTTGTTATATGCTTGCAATATTTTTCTTGAATCTATTCTCTATGTTTGTGGTGGTCTAAAAGTTTGTATCAGTATGTCTCAGTTCAATGATATCTTTTGGGTAGAGAGATTTCTCTTGTAATGCAATTATGTTTCATATTTCTTTCAAAAATGCACTTTTTCTTTGTGATTTGGAAGGAGAGTATGTCTACACTAGTAATACCAGTTTCTTGAGTTTTTGTAGGTTTGGTTTGGTGTGCAAGAAGTTTGAAGTGATAGAAGGCTCTTTGTTCCTATCTATCAACTTGTTTTTGTTCAAGGCATGTGCGATAATGACTAGTAGCATGTAGAATTCAAATATTGCATGTGGTGTTAACATAGGACATGGTTAAGGTCTCTATGGTAGCATATGCCATCAAGTTATTTTGGTGGTAATAAAATTTAATTTTCAACCATTTGTTACATGTTTCATGTAGTTTGAATTTAGGTCCACCATATGTAATCCTGACTATTTTCAGATCCTTGGTTGACATGGAAGAGTGTTAATGTAATGCAATTTATATATTTGAAAGGTTCATATGCATTAGCATGCATCCAATGTATCAAAGTATCTGTGTGTGATCGTATGGATTGTAATTACATTTGTGTGAAGTAGAGTTGGTCATGGGTGCAAATTAAAAGAGAAGGTGAAGGAGAACTGTATCAAATAATCATATTTAGTGAGGAATAGCATTAGTTGTAACTCTAGCACGAGTTGAGTTACCCTAAAGGTTCTCGAGCTTTATCATTGTATTACGGTATGATTGGTGTTCTCCTTGTACTATTTCAGTTGGGGATTGGTGTCTCCAGTGAGTTGGTGCCTATAAATACAATAGAGGATTGATGTCTTTAGTAGGTTTGTGCCTACTTCAGTGTGTAAAATTCACTTTGTCACATCTTGTGTTGATTATTTTATCATTTTCAATATATATATATATATTATATGGTTATTTTGTATGACATTATTATATACATATATATGTTTAGATATCAAAGTTTCATTATTTTAAAGTTAAATTTATTTAATTAAAAAAATTATACAAATAAAAGAAAATATTAAATTAAATAAATAAAAAAACTAGTTTGATTTTTTTTTGATGAATAGGAAACTATCTATATTACTAATAAAGATAAAGTTACATATTCACAAAAAAAGGGCGGGTGGTAAGAAGGAACACCCCAAGAGTCACATGGGAAGAGCCCAAAAAACCAAAAACCAGAGTCACTAGGGCCTAGCCTAGGAATCTATAAACATTACAAAAATGTAAAATAAAATGGCCATCAAGTGGCTAGAGCATTGCCAACAGAGCCAGGAGGGTCTCTATCATCCATATTTTTCCCCCATACATTAGTAGGGTTAGGAGGAGGACCCTGACTATCATCAGCTTCTTTTTCTGTCTCTTTATCTTCCTCACACTGGGGTGAGATTGTAAGCACCAAACGTAGAAATTTTTTATGAGAGTTTGGCCAACCAGAGCCACTACTAGGAGTAGTATCAAAGGGCCACCCAAAACAACCACCACTACTCCCCACAACTCCTCTAGAGGGCCACCCCTGGCCAACCCATGAAGGAGGAGAATGAGACCATTGATGAGGTGGGAACCATGCTGAAGAGGAGGCTAAGAGAGGGGGTGAGTAGAGCCACTCCACTGGTGGCCCCAAGAGGGCAACCAACTGTGAGAGGAGGTGGGAGAAGTAGGCACTTGAGCTACAATAAACGAGGCATTGTCCCAATGATCCAGAAGCACTTGAAGGTGAACCACCTCAAGTGCAACTTTGTTTGCTTGAACTTGTATCTACAAAAGAACATTAGAGAAAATAATAGCTTTAGAATACAAAGAAACATTTTTATCCATTTGAGTGTGAGAAAATATGCAAACATTTCTATCTTTCCAAATATTCAAGAGGATTTCCACCCTGAAAGTGTGCCAAAGTTGGGCATACTTAGCAGGAAGATTGGGTGAATCTCCTAGCATAACCATATGCCACGAGAAGGGATCCAGTCTAAAAGGCCGAAATAAGTCATGAATCCAATTCTAATACTGTTGAGCTCTCGTGAAAAACTAGAAGAGATGCTTAAAAGACTTAGTTTGCCCACAAAAAGGGCAACGAGGGTCTTGGACCCCCAAGTGAACAAGTGGATCCCCCACAGGAAAGCACTGGAAAATAATAGACCAAGAAAATGGGAAATTTTTGGCTCAACACTTGTATACCAAGTGGCAGGTTATATTTTTTTCCAGACATGAGTGGAGGATTGAAGATACCACCTCTGGTTTAGACTTTGAATCACAGGAAAATGCAGTGAAAGCCACATATAGCCAAGCCTAGGCTTGTAATTCTTGAAAGGGGTGTCTAGGTACCACTTCCAATCCTTCCACCAGAGCTTGGTCCCATGAATTCCTGCTTCATGCAACATATATGCAAGAATAGCATTCACTAGACCATCATAAGTATCATGGTCCTAGTTATGAAGACTGTAACAAGCACAAAAATATTCCCATGGCATAATGCACATTGTAAGTCTATGGAACACATGTTGCAGAGTTTGAATGCCTTTCTTGTGGAAACTTAGTGCCTTAAGCCAAGGTGATTTGGCCAATGATTGACCATTGCTAGAAAAAAGGGGTGACCACCAAATGTTACGTTGGTTGAATGAAAGCCCATCTCGGAAGCTAGAGCCAACCCAGTGGAGCCAAGGTTTAATCGCTTCCCAAGCTCTCCAAATGCTCTTAGCCAGGAAAGTTCCCACAATTTAGACTGGTTCCTTCATAACCATAAGGGTTTGATGGACAATCCCCTTCCAAGCAGGTTTGTGAATAGGGAAGCTAGATTGGATGTAATGCCTGAGGAGAATTTTCCAGGCTTCATCTCGAGTAAGGGCTCTAATAATCCATTTCACACACAAGGAAATCCCTTGTCTTTGAGTGAAGAGTAGCCTAAGACCTCTAGAGTCTCTAAGTAAGCAACAAAACTCCTAGGCAATTTGGTGAAACCCTCTATGAGACTCTATAGAGGCCCAAAGAAAGTCTCAAAGAAGCTTTTCAAGCTTAGCATATGCAGCCTTAGAAGGATCCTAACAAGAGGAGTAATAAACATGTGTGGCAGCCAAAATCTTAGAACAAACTTGAATTTTTTCTGCTAGAGAAAGAGGCTTGGTAATCCAATAGGCCAACTTTTTCTCAATCTTGGGGAGCCCAACTTGCCACAACTCAGCTGGAGAAGCTTGGAAGGTGAAGGAAATGCCTAGAAATTGGAAGATTTCCCTTGGCCCAATCCATTTTCAACCGTACTTTTGAAACCAGTGAGGAGTGGGCATAATAGATTGCTTGTAACACAAAGTTTTATGCCATTGAATGGCAGAACCGGACACAAGACAAAAAAATATGAAGGAATTCAAGAGCCACATTAATATTATTCTCTTTTTGTAGAAGGGTGAGGAAAGAGTCATCAACAAAATGACCATTAACAAGTTGAGCCTAGGAGTTAGGTAGGGAAATGCCTCTAACTTGTTGTTGAGAAACTGCACTAGTCAGTAAATAACCAAATCCTTTGACAACAAGCACATAAAGAGAAGGAGCAAGTAGACATACTTGCCGAATAGAATGGAAAAAACTAAAAGTAGAAGATTGGAATCCATTGATGGTAATACAAGTATAGGCGTATGAGAAAAGTATTTGGACGACTTGAATGAAGTTAGGCCCAAACCCAAAGGCTTTCAACATGGAAAGAATGAAAGGCTGGACTCAATGCAGTCATAGGCTTTAGAAAAAAACAATTTTGAGAAAAATGGCTTTTTGTCCGGAATGCCTGACCCACTTCATACCTTCCTAGATGACAATAATGTTGTCCAGAATAAATCTAGATTTAATAAAACTAGTTCGCTCTGGGCGCACAATCTGAGGTAAAATATGGCGAATCTTTAGAGCCAAAGCTTTAGCAATGATTTTGTATGAGACATTAAGGAGCATGCTAGTTCGCTAGTTGTAGATGTCCTTGAGATCTCTAAGCTTAGGTATGAATTTGATGTTTCCTTTATTGATTATATTACCCAGAGTTTTGGAATGAAAAGACTGAAGATAGACTTTATGTAAATCTTTCCCAACACAATCCTAAAGGCCCTTGCAAAATTCAAAAGGGAAGCCATCAACACCTGGGGCCTTGTCATCTGCCATGGTATGAACAACTTCCTTCAAGTCTTCAACAATGAGCAACTATTCACAAAACACTTTCTGGGCTGAAGATATCCTATTTGGCACAATAGCAAGGAAATCTTGAAGGGCTTGTTGGTGCTTTAATGTGTAATCTTGGTTAGTGATAACTTGCTCATAATGCCTGATAAAGGCCTGGAGAATATCAGGTAGCTCAGAAAGCACCTGGATTCCATCCTTGAATTTTTATATGTTTGGGGAAGAGTGCCTAGCATGCGGGGCAAGAAAAACTCCTTTGAGGCACAACCACCAATTTTTAACTACTGTAATCTGTCTTTAATTTGTGCACCTTTGGCAACATAATTATCTACAACTTGCTTTTTGTGCCTTAACTTTGCCACCCTAACTTGCAATGATGGGGAGAAAGGCTTGGCTGTAAGAGCCTCGGTAGCTAAGCGCAGGTTGGCAGTGGTAGCCTCATAAGACCACTGAAAAAAATGACCAATTGGCACCCATAAATGTGGAGAAACCTAGCCATGTGAGTGATAGCATCATTCCACCAATTAATCCAACCTATAATATGTGGTGGCCTACACTCCAAATTCTAGGCCCTGCAAATGAGGGCCACTGTGGGATGATGTGAAAGCAGAGATGTGTTAAAAAAGAACTGTCTTACAGGCCTGAGGTTTTCTTGTCTCCCATTCAATGCAAAAGGAAATGGGGAAATGATCTAACAAAGTCACATCAAAGTTAATGACTTAACCAGGAGCGAAGAGCTGTCAAAAGAGAAGAAAGATTGAGTCAAGATCATGGCACAATCAAGGCACTTAAATATCCTATCAGAGCCAGACGGTAATTACACCAAGTTTTCCAGAGGGAATGAGAATGGCGACGACCAATATTGGGATTAAAAACCCCCAATTTATTACACATGTAATACCATGCCTCCCATTCACAAGCTGTCCATTTGTCATACACCATCTCAACCATATTGAAATCCCCACACAATAACCAAGTAACAATTGGTAATGAATCAACAATCCAATGCCAAAGCACAAAGCGTTCCATGACATCGTTAGAAGCATAAGCATTAATAATACCAAAGGAATGGTTATCAATGTTGAGAAGGATCCAGACAAGCCAATGTGTGGGATTAGACCCATGGTCAACCACACAAGCATGCCACTATGGGGAAAAAAGGTTGATAGCTCGACCACACCTAGCTTCATGATTGGTGCAAAAAATTTGATTGGCTAGCCAAATAGAGCGACAAGCTAATGTGAGCAAAAAACTAGTAATTTTAACTTCTTTGAGACAAAGCACTTCAATACTAGAATATTTCTGCAAAGTATCCCTAACATAATACTTTCTGGAAAGGTCTATGAGACCTCGAACATTCCATGAGAGGAAATTCATGAGTGAAACTCCTCCATATCGTCGAAGTTCGACTCCTCTTCACTCAGAGTAGAAAGCAATTTTGCAAAAAATCTGGCGGAACTATCCCAATGTGAATATTCAGAGAAGAAAATATCTATTTCTCCTACAAAAATTCACCTTCTTCCAATGGCGGAGAAGGACTATGAGACTGCCTTTGAGCTCCCGATACAAGAGGAGAAGCATTTGGCTGCACTATCATAACGATAGCAGGCTAAGGCGTAGCCTTTGGTCTAGGCCACGCTGGAATATTATCAGCCCTGACCAGAGCCTCTTTCCCCTTCTTTGAAGGGTTTGAAATTTTTTTAGCTGGCTCAGGGACTTTGAAAGCCGTCCTAGAGCCACTAGACTTGTTTTTATTGTTTGTGACTGTGGTCCATTTTTTGTCAAGTTTAGAAGCAAAATTATCCACCTAACAAGGATTTTCAAACTCTTGTGGCAGAGTACGAGGCACTACCAAAGGGAAGTCCTTGATCTTGTGGTATGTGAAATGACATCTATAACATGTGTTACGAAGATTAAAATAAGTGACCTTCTGGGTATGCCAGAGAGCTTTAATTTGAATGTCAATGGAGTCCTCCAAATCTTGTGAAAGGTCCACTTTGACACAGACTTTTTTTTGGGGTCAGGCCTGGAAAAACTTATTTGGCTCAATACAAATGGCCTTCCCAAGAGAGGACACAATATGACTCAAAAAAGGAACACAAGGAAATGGAAAACCTAGAAGCTCAATCCAGACTGGGACCTACAACTTGGTGTCATTCGAGATAGTGAAGTCATGGGTCCATGGCTGGAAAACCAATAGAGAAGACCTGACATACTAGGGACCATGGTTCAAGATTGCTTGAACATGACTGACCTTCACAAAGTGGAATAGAAAAAAATCTTGGTTAAATTTTGGACCATATCAAGGTGGACCCCATGAGGGACCTAGGCCTTGTTGACCCATTCTTTAAGCACACTTTCAGGGGGAGTCCTCCCAACAAAATACCCAACAAGGGTATGTTGCTCAAGCCATTGACAAGCAAAATCAAAATCAGACAAAGGTAAAATCACATCAGTTGGGGAGTTAAAAGAATTACCTCGTGAAACACTTTCAGAACAAATTTTTGAGGTTGTTTGTTCAGAGGAGGAACCATTGAGTAGAGCCATTGAACCACCAACACCAGCATGAATTGCTAGGTTAGAGCTGGTTGAAGGAATATTAAGACCAAAAAACCACAGTAAATGTGGTCATACACACAAGGAAAGAAAAAATTCCTACGCAAAGAGCACACACAATATGATACAAGAGGGCCAAGAATGACTACAAAAACAAGAAAACCCTAGTAGATTTTGAAAAAAATTTAAAATCTTAATTAAAGATCTATTTTAAATGCATACATCATTCTTTTAAAATGTAAGAAAGTGGGAGTTACTTTTAAGAGTAATGATTGTATAAAGAATATGGTATGGGAGCTTGCAATGGAGGGACACTCAAGATATTGAAGGGATGCATTAGGTGCAACCAATAAGGTGATGCTCAAAATAGATTTGTTTGGAATACATGCAAAATGAAGAATTTATGTGGGGCCGTTATAACTGAAGGGGGAAAATGAGGAGGAATTTAGTACCAGTAAGCCTAAGAAGAAAATGAGCTCAAGCAATTCCAAGGAAAAAGCTGCACATAAGGGGAAGAAATCTTGAGAATCAAACCCTCTCTGCTATATACGAAGAAATTTTTTTGTGATTTAGATACTATAGTTGATGTCAAGGGATCGACTATGAGTGCTCATCGACGAGGGAACAAACACCTTTGCAATATTATCAACACCATGTCACCTCCCATTCTCTTCATTTCTATTAGTTCAGTCTTAACATCATTTCAAAACTAATGGGTGTCGTTGCATTTGCATGCTTGTATTGTCATCATTCTAAGTATTTTTATATTAGATTTATTTGTTTCTCTTTGTGTACTTTCATCTACTTTCTAATTATTATAGCTAACCTTATTTCATTTTGGCATCTCTTCAGTATTGTATTGATAGTTTGACATTGCTCATATATAGCTAAGCATATGTTCTTTTATTTGGGAACTTGATAATACCACTGTACCGTAGAGTTGACTTGTTTCTTCAATAGTTTTGTGTCTTAATATTATTTATATCTTCACTTCCAAGCCTGTTTGTGTAGTTATTCTTGAGCTTTTCCTTGCGGTCCAAGCTCCAATTTTGGTGTGACAGGGAGAAGGCTTGCAAAGGCCATTGAATTTGGCTTGTAGCTATCTTTTTCATTTGCTTGAAAACTTCTAAAAAACTTATCATCAAATCCACTTTGCGTGCATCCTGCAATCACTACATTCCATTAGATGTCTTTTCTTTGAGGTATTCTATCAAACACTTATCGTGCCTTGTCTACACTTCCACATTATGCATTCATGTCTATCTTGGAATCATAATTGTCTATGCCTCCACCATTTGCTTGAATGTCTTCTAGAAAATTCATAGCCTGGTCTTATGCTTCTTTATTTTTCTTACATATCAACCATAGAACTTATCTAATTGCAACATTAGCCTTGAATTCCTTCTGATTGGACCTTGTTGAATGCCCATACTCTGTTCTAAAGCCTCCATTTTGTTAAAGAAGCGAGAATGCTAAAACCCATTATGGAATTAGGTTTTATACCTTTCAGTTGTAATTACTTGATATTACTAAGGTTTTCTTTTATTATTAACTCCATTTTGTGCATATCCTGCAAACTTGGCATTCCATGAGGCCGCATTTCTTGAGGCACTTTTCCAAACAATTCATGTGCCTTGTTTATACTTCCACACATTGCAAGCATATCACTCTTATAGAAGAACCAAGCTCATTAGTTATGTGAAGTAACTCTTAATCTTTTCTCAACCATTCTGCTATCTTAAGTTTTCCTAAAAATGATGTGTATTCGAGTATTCATATTCAATTTCTTTTAATGTATTGGCACCTTTCGAAACAACATTTGATTTTGAAAACAAAATTATAACCTAGAATTCATCCTAAAGTTAGATTTAGTTAGGTGGCCAATGATGTAGGAGAATCCAGGTTCACAGGTGATCAACATCACCAAAAAAATATCATTTCTGAGTTTTGGTAAGATTTTCTGGAATTCCTTTTTACAGGAAAAATTTAGATCATTTTGTATTTGATGGTGAAAAGTTATATGTAGTGTAGAAAAAAGTATCCCCTTTTCACACTTAATTTGGGAATGATTAACATTAAAATGAACCTAATGTTGCCTTGATCTGGTTTTGTAATGTGTTTTGCATATTCACATTAAGTTTAGGGCCCTTTTAAACTAAGTAGACCTAATTTTACCTTCATTTAGTGTTGTAAAGTGTATTTATTTGCATCTTCACACTAAGTTTTGGGCCCTTTTGCATTAGTGACCTTTAAATCATCATTAATAGGCCTATAAGACCCTTTATTATGCATCCCAAGGCTTATTTCAACCGAAATCCTGACATAGTCAACAAATACATTTAATTTTCTCACCCTCTTGATATTTCCTCAGCCCGAAAAGCTAGGGTGGAACCCATATGCCACCTTGGGCGTATGAGTCCCATTTGGCCCCTTCTTAAGGTTTTGAGTGGGAAATCAGGGATTCAATTCAAATTTTATGAATGTCGGTATTTGGGATCTAATGAACAATAAATTAGATGGAGTGCCTATATAAACAAGGTTTCAAATCATTATTTCACTAAGCAATCAAGAGTCAAACATCCTAAGACTTTGCAAGAGCATTATAGAGTATTCAAGAGCATTTCTAAGGCATTCAAGGGAAGATTTGTAGAATATTATTACAACAATTCAAGATCCATCATCATGTCAAAGGCTTGATGCATCATGCATGTGGATTTGATCTAATGTTGTGATGTATGATTGGAGATCAATTCAAGTATTCAAAAGCATTTATCCTTCATCAAGAATCATGATTAAGATCTACATCCATTGAGGCCACTTCGTGCTTGTTTGCTGATCTACAAGGTTTCAAATAACTATTGTTTCATCTTATGTTTCATGTTTCATTTCATTTGTGCTTGATTTCTCATCAATGTTTGATTACCAAAATGGGGTTTGATCAAGGAAACCCCCATTCCATAACAAAACAACATTTTCCCCTCTCTTTGATGTGTGATTTGCAAATTTAGGTTGAAGATCCATTGAAGAGAAAGGTTGGAGAAAGTTTCCAAGTTGTCACCTTACTTGCAAGATCACGAAAAGTAACCTACAAAGTAGAATTCAAAGTTTTAGACTCGAAGATCTGGCAAGAGAGAAGATACAATAGACCACTAGAGGATACTGAAGTTTTAACTAAACCCTAATACTAGGACTAAATCACCACCTTGGGAATATGAGTCCTAGTACAACACTTTTTCTAGATCTTAGGAGATCTAGACCAGTCATTGAGAGATTTCGGTTTCAACCCGAAACCCTAAAATGGGACTAAATCGCCCCTACTAGTGTATGAGTCCCAGTGTGCATCAAAATTCATAATTTCAAAATTACAGACCTTGTTTCAAGCATCCTCAATTTTCTAGGTGCACCTCTATTTATCTCTAATTTGTTATTATGTTTTTAGTTCATTTTCTAGTTCATATAGTTAGGTTTTGCATGTTACTCTCATTTCTTGTCTTTCTAAACATTTGCTTAGTGGTGAAACCCATTTTTTTATTATCTTTTATCACACCCTAGGGTACCCTATTGTAGATCTCTTTCCCTCATTTCATCCTTAAGTTGAGATCTCTAGGGTTTCCTTGAATGAACTATAGCGAAATAGGAATAGGTCCTAAACCCTACCTTATTCCATCTCCCAAAAGATGGAACCCTATTTCCATGTGTTCATTTTGTGTTAAAAATTTGAAATAGATTGAATAACCAAAGGAAATTTTTAAGAGAAAATCAAAGCTACATAAAATGAAAAAACATAAGAATGCAAACCAAGACTTTGAGAGATTATGCAATGTCAATATGAAAAAATTTCATTAAGAGCTTCCAAGATGAAAAGATACAATGCAAACATGTATGAATAATGACTGCATGCATCAAGGTGCATGCATGCCAAAGTATGCAACAATGCAAGAGAATGAATGGATGCAAGAGTATTGCAAGAATGGATTCCAAATACAAGCTGGGCAGTGAGTTTATATAGAACTTAGGAGAGGAGGTAGGTGGAAAATCCAACCAATAGGAATCAACTACAAAAAGTGGAGATGGACCACCAAAATTGAAGATGCACACCAAAGGTGGAAAGTATGAGCCACCAAAAGTGGAGATGCACATCAAAGGTGGAAAGTGGTTCCACTCTTTAAGGAATGGAACGCCTCATCACTTATCTCATAGATATTAAATAATAAATTCACTTTATTATCCTAAACAAGCTTAATTAAGTGTAGGAAAAACCTAGGACTAAGGGAAAATAAATTAAACCACTAAAAAATAAAAAACCTACACCAACACCCCCCTTAAGCACAACTTAGGAGGATGTAAAAGATGATGGGTCCCAACAAATGAAGCCATGGTAGGTACCCATGTACATATAAAATTCCCTGCCAAAGAAGAAGCCCCATCCCACAAAAAGGAAGTACACCCCCCATAAAAGAGAGAGAAATGAAGTGGAAGGATATAAAATCCCCTCCAAAGAGATCCAATGGTAGATGCTCAAAACTATCTGTGGAAGATGGTCCACGGTCGTTGAAAAAAATTCCTCCCTTTAGGAAGAAACAAATCCAAAGGTGCATGTGAGCTATCTCCCCACTCTTGAAAGGAATATGTAGGAAGAAAAATCAAGTTGTATGGAGTCTTTAAACTCAGTTCAAGTATCTCCATGTCGATGCTGAAGGTTCCCACAATCAAATCAAGTGTTCTAGGCCACTGTTGAAAATGAAAACTCAGAATCTCCTAGAGAATGATGTAGAACACCATCCAAAGACTTAAGTATCTCCTCTTAAGTTGTATCCTCCAAATGTTGATCCAAAGTATCCACACTCATGTGAAATTGTGATGAATGACCATGTAGAGAATGAACAAGAGGGTCAAGGTGTTCCCTCCCAACAACTGAAGAAGAATAAACTTAATCAAAGAGAAGATGAATATTATCAATAGGATCCCCCAAATCTGTAATATGTGTCTCCATAAACAAGTTTGAAATACCTATCAAGAGATCATCCCAAGCTGAATCTAAAAGGCAATGTATGTCCTGCTGCAAAGAATCACTAGAAAGTTTTGAAGAAGCAACACTGGAATATGAAGTAGCAACAGTATATGGTGATGGGGTATTAATGGATTGATCATCCATGTCACAAGATGTGTCCACACAAGATGAGGAAATGCAAGTCTCAATATCATCCACAATAGCCTGGTTCTCCAAGGAAACATCACTTTGAGATGAAGATCCAATGTCTCCATACAACTGTTGAATAATGGTCCAAGTAGTGAAAGGGAATTTAGTGTGCTCTACATGATGTAGAATATCCTTAGAATTAGTAAGACATTAGTCCATAGACCATTCCATTATTATTAAACCATGCATTCTTCTGACTATAGTCACTTGGCTTAGGAACCAGTCCAAGGAGATAGGGCAATAGATCTTGCTGAAGGCAATGATTCTTTATCCCTTGTTTCTAGGAAAAATAGTTCTCTAAAGTTATCTTGACAACAAAAGGATAGAAATAATTTTTAAGAGACATGCTTAACCCCCCCATAAATGGAACTTTATCTTAGTTTGTGATTACAAATTGTTTGCATAATCCCCCCAATATTGATACAAAAAAACTTTAAGTGAATGCAAAAAGAGACATTAAGAGACACACCCCCCTTTCCACTAGTCTTAGAATTCACCCCCTAAGATATTACAATGTTGGCACTTTATGATTAGTGCATTTACAAAGCCTTTTCCAAGATACAATGCTTAATAGGTCCATAATGACCAAAATTATAAATTTTGATACATAATGAATGTGAGATAAAATTTGGAAAAATTAGTTTTGTAGCTATGCAGTTCTCTTCAATACCTTTGCAATGCCTATTCGTTTCCAAAAAATGGAGCTCTGGGGAAAAAGTTATGGCTCATTGAAGAAAAAAATGCATCAAAAAATTCAACCTAAAATATACGATAGAAAATGAAAAATATCTTTTAAAAACCTTTGTAGATGGAAAGTGCTCATCTCCAACTTTCCAATGATATCTCATTTGTAGAAAATGGACACCATGGTGAAAAGTTATGAATTAAAAAAAAAATAGACTGAATTTTGGGTGCAGTGACGACCCCCTAGCAAAAGAAAAATTCAAGCCAAAAATAAAATTCATCTAAAATAGACAAAAGTTATATAAGAATAAGGGTTTTTAGGCCTTTTGAACACAATAGAAATGTCTGTTTGGCTTGAAAATGCTCCAGTAAAAAGCTGTTCACAAATCCGAGCTTCAAACCATTGCCTCCAACTATGTCAAATGATCTCCAATTTGGATGAAACAAAAACCAAATCTAACTTTCTCGAGCCTTCGGGATGCATTGGAATAGTGAAAAATGCTCCCAATATAACAAAAGATGTTGCAATCACCTGGATCTCACAAAACACATATGCAAAAGAAAGAGGTAATTAAATATTTGCAAATCCTTTCTAATTCTCTAGATCGTTCAAGAACACAAGAGAAGAGCATATGAGAATTTACAATATTTTTACAAGAAACTCAATCTTTCAATCAAGAATCTAAGAACTTAGATTTCTCAAAACAAAAGCTCTGATACCATACTAGAAATCTAAAATATATTGAATAACCCAATAAACTTTTTAAGAGAAAATCAAAGCTACATAAACTAGAAAAACATAAGAATGCAAACCAAGAGTCTGATAGATTATGCAATGTCAATATAACAAAATTGCATTAAGAGCTTCCAATCTGAAAAGATACAATGAAAATATACATGAATAATGATTGCATGCATCAAGGTGGATGTATGTCAAAGTATGCAACAATGCAAGAGAATGAATGGATGCAAGAGTATTGCAAGAATGGATTCCAAATACAAGCTAGGTAGTGAGTTTATATAGAACTTAGGAGAGGAGGTAGGTGGCAAATCCAACCAATAGGAATCAACCACAAAAAGTGGAGATGGACCACCTAAGGTGGAAAGTATGGACCACCAAAAGTGGAGATGCACATCAAAGGTGGAAAGTGGTTCCACTCTTCAAGGAAGGGAACACCTCATCACTTATCTCCTAGTTATTAAATAATAAATTCACTTTTTTATCCTAAGAAAGCTTAATTAAGTGTAGGAAAAACCTAGGAGTAAGGGAAAATAAATTAAACCTCTAAAAAATAAAAAACCTACACCAACACCCGCCTTAAGCACAACTTAGGAGGATGTAAAAGATGATGGGTCTCGAAAAATGAAGCCATGGTAGGTACCCATTTAAATATAAAATTCCCCCCCAAAGAAAAAGAAGCCCCATCCCACAAAAAGGAAGTACCCCCCCATAAAAGAGAGAGAAATGAAGTGGAAGGACAAAAAATCCCCCCCAAAGAGATCCAATGGTAGATGCTCGAAACTAGATGTGGAAGATGGTCCATGATCGTCGAACAAAATTCCCCCCTTTAGAAAGAAACAAAACCAAAGGTGTATGTGAGCTATCTCCCCACTTTTGGAAGGAATATGTAGGAAGAAAAATCAAGTTGTATGGAGTCTTTAAACTCAGCCCAAGTATCTCCATGTCAACGCTGAAGGTTCCCACAATCAAATTAGGCATTCTAGGCCACATTGCTGATAATGAAAACTCAGAATCTCCTAGAGACTAATGTAGAACTCCATCCAAAAACTCAAGTATCTCCTCTAAAGCTGTATCCTCTGAACATTGATCCAAAGTATCCACACTCATATGAAACTATGATGAATGATCATGTAGAGAATGGACAAGAGGGTCAAGGTGTTCCCTCACAACAACTGAAGAAGAATCAACTCTATCAAAGAGAAGATGAATATCATCAATAGTATCCCTAAAATATGTAATATGTGTCTCCATAAACAAGTTTGAAATACCTGTCAAGAGATCATCCGAAGCTGAATCTGAAAGACAATTATGTCCTGCTGCAAAGAGTCACTGGAAAGTTTTGAAGAAGCAACACTAGAGTATGAAGTAGCAATAGCAGATGGTGATGGGGTATCAATGGATTGATCATCCACACAAGATCATGTTTCCACACAAGATGGGGAAACAAAAGTCTCAATATCATTCACAATAGCCTGGTTCTCCAAGGAAACATCACTTTGAGACAAAGATCCAATGTCTCCATACAACTGCTGAATGATGGTCCAAGCAGTGAAAGGGAACTTAGTGTGCTCTACATGTAGTATATCCTTAGACATAGTAAGACATATTAGTCCATAGACCATGTCATTATTGTTAAACCATGCATTCTTCTGACTATAGTCACTTGGCTTAGGAATGAGTCCAAGGAGATAGGGCAGTAGATTCTACTCAAGGAAATGATTATTTATCCCTTGTTTCTAGGACAAATAGTTCTCTAAATTTATCTTGACAACAAAAGGATGGAAATAATTTTTAAGAGACATGTTTAACCCCCCCATAAATGGAACTTTATCTTGGTTTGTGATTACAAATTGTTTGCATAATCCCCTAAGATTGATATATAAAAAGTATTAGAAATCAACCCCCCAAGATATTACAATGTTGGCACTTTATGATTAGTGCATTTACAAAGCCTTTTCCAAGATATAATGCTCAATATGTCCACAATGACCAAAATTATAAATTTTGATACATAATGAATGTGAGGTAAAATTTGAAAAAATTAGCTTTGTAGTTGTGTAGTTTTCTTCAATACCTTTGCAACACCTATTTGTTTCCAAAAAAATGAGCTTTGGGGTGAAAGTTAAGGCTCATTGAAGAAAAAATACAACAAAAAATTCAACCTGAAATATCTGATAGAAAAATGAAAAAATATTTTTAAAAACCTTTGTAGATGGAAAGTGCTTGTCTCTAGGTTTCCAACGATATCTCGTTTGCAGAAAACAGACACCGTGGTGAAAAGTTATGAATTAAAAAAAAAAATAGAATGAATTTTTCCTGGAATGACAATCCCCTAGCAAAAGAAAAATTCAAGCCAAAAATAAAATTTGTTTAAAATAGAAAAATGTTATATAAGAATAAGGGTTTTTGGGCCTTTTGAACGCAATGGAAATGTCCGTTTGGCTTGAAAATGCTCCAATAAAAAGCTGTTTGGAGATCTGAGCTTCAAACCCTTGCTTGCAACTATGTCAAATGATCTCCAATTTGGATGAAACAAAATCCAAATTTGACTTTCTCGAGCCTTCTAGATGCGTTGGAATAGTAAAAAATGCTTCTTGTATAACCAAAAATGTTGCAATCACCTGGATCTCACAAAATACATATGCAAAATAAAGAGGTAATTAAATATTTGTAAATCCTTTCTAATTCTCTAGATCGTTCAAGAACGCAAGAGAAGAGCATTCGAGAATTTAAAATATTTTTACAAGAAACTCAATATTTCAATAAGGAATCTAAGAACTTAGATTTCTCAAAACAAAAGCTCTGATACCATGTTAGAAATCTGAAATAGATTGAATAGCCCAAGAAACTTTTTAAGAGAAAATCAAAGCTACATAAACTGGAAAAACATTAGAATGCAAACCAGGACTCCGAGAGATTATGCAATGTCAATATAAAAAAATTGCATTAAGAGCTTCCAAGGTGAAAAGATACAATGCAAATATGCATGAATAATGACTACATGCATCAAGGTGCATGTATGCCAAAGTGTGCAACAATGCAAGAGAATGAATGGATGCAAGAGTATTGCAAGAATGGATTGCAAATACAAGCTAGGTATTGAGTTTATATAGAACTTAGGAGAGGAGGTAGGTGGAAAATCCAACCAATAGGAATCAACCACAAAAAGTGGAGATGCCCACCAAAGGTGGAAAATATGGACCACCAAAAGTGGAGATGCACATCAAAGGTGGAAAATGGTTCCACCCTTTAAGGAAGGGAACACCTCATCACTTATCTCCTAGTTATTAAATGATAAAGTCACTTTATTCTCCTAAGAAAGCTAAATTAAGTGTAGGAAAAACCTAGGACTAGGGGAAAATAAATTAACCCAATAGGAAAATAAAAAAATACACCAACATCTTGGTGAACTTGACCTTTGGACACCTTATTTTCTGATTTGGAGTGCATCATAGTACTAGATCTAACTTTCATTTACTTTGCATTAGGTCTTGCATTAGTTAATTTGCATTTAGGGCTTCTAAATCTTGCATTAGTGAAAGTGCACATAGGTTGCATTTTTGCATCTTTCACCATTGAATTTCACTTGAAATATGTAATTGCACAATATTTAGACAACATACAAGTTAGAAACATTAGAATCAATTCACAATTTGCTGAATTTTTTGAAAAAACCTTAATTTTGGGACTCATTTGACCCTCTAGGAAATTTAGTCCATGTACAGGTGGTTTTTGAATATTTATGGGAATTTCATGTTGTGTGTTTTTTAGCATTTGGACCCTTCAAAAACCCTAATTGGGACTTATATGCCCCTCTAGGAAATTTAGTCCCAGATCAGACCTAAAATTGCCTTTTACAACATCAAAAACCTTATTTGTATGCTTCTGTTTGCTATTGTTATATTTCCGTTTAAGTTTACTGAGTTTCAGTTTCATGCATTTCATTGGATCTAGCTTAATTTGCATTGTCCAAATTCAAAATGGCATTTACAACATTTCATTTTTAGATTGTTCTATAGTATAATCAACAAATTACCTTGTTTAGAATCTAGAAATTGTATTTACTTATTTAATTCTAGGTCATTGCGTTGTATTTTAAGTCAATTTACATCTTGAGTTTGTATACATTACTTTTCACAAATGTTAGCATCTGTCCTTTCTAAATTTGCAAAGAAAAATTTAGTCAATAAGCATGTTAATCATTCATTCAATATATTTCCTAGTTATGAGAGTCTCTTAGTGCAAAAAAGTGAAAATGTTGATGCTTGTTTTAAATCTACACCCCCTCCTATCTCTCCTATTTTTGGTAATGATGTGATAGAAGAAGATGCAAGCATAGACAATCATGATAATCACAATTTCTTTTCTCTTGATACCTCTCCTATTAGTGACGAAGGTATCTTGGTGAAAGAAGATGCAATAATTGAGAATCATGAAAGTCTTTCTTGTCTTTCTCTTTTCCCCCCTTGGGAATATATTATGACACAAGAAGATGTGATTATTGCCACTACTTTACTTATTCTAAATTCATCCCTCAACACCTCCCCTAATTGTGAGAGTGCTTTAGTGAAAGAGGATACAATCGTGAACAATCATGAAAAACACATTTGTGTGAACAATATGTTGATATTAAGAGATCCAATGATTGAGAGATATGACAATCCTACCTCTCCTACTTGGGAAGACATTATAGGATACAAGGATGTAATTGTAGATAACCATGACAATCAAACTTGTCCCTCTCCTAATATCTCTTTGAGTTATGAGGAAGATAGTTGGGTGTTAGAAGATATCCTTATTGAAACTCATGAGAATCTTGTTCCTCCTTTTCCTAATGCCCCTGCCATTTGGGAAGACCTATTTGAACAAAAAGTTCCAATCATTGATAACCATGAAACTCATAGTTGTTCCTATTGATGCCTCCCTTATTTGTGATGAAACTACTTTACAAAATCTAACCATGAAATGTGATGAACCTCTTGTTTGTCACTTTCCTAAAATCTCTCTTACTAGGGTAGATATTATGGCACAAGATAATGAGACCTTAAAGAAAAAGGATGAAATTATGGATAACAATGAAATTTCACCCTCTCCTAATATCTCTCTTATCAATGTATAATTTATTGTGGTTTTAGAAGATCCAATTGATGAGAATCCTACGGAAAACACTATTGAACAAGATAATGCCATCATTTCCAAGCAAGAAAATACAACCATTGATAACTCCCTTACTTGTGATGAAGTAATTTTATGAGAACCAATCTCCGAATGTCATAAACAATTAATTTGTAGTTCTCCTAAAAAATCTCCTACTAGGGAAGATATCATGGTTGAAGAAAATGAGAGCATTGAAATGTATCTTTCAAATCACTTCCTTAGATGATGGTGAAAAGATGACATTAGATTCCCTCTTATTAGAAAGACATCAAACCGAAATACCTGAGGTTATGAATGCACAAGTGTCTGTTAGATCCCCCTTGATTATTGGACCTCCTAAATACCCTGTGGGACATCCTAAGAATCTGTTAATTCTTTACCCAGCCTCACAATGACCACAAACTCAAAAAAAAATCTGTCCTCATCCTTGAACCACCAAATAATAATGTGTCACAACAATCAAACTATAACACTATTGCTCATACATATAACACTTGAATTAATTCACAACCAAGACAAACACCTTCAACATCCCTCCCATTGCCTAACTCTATCTTGCCTGGTCCTCCTTGTTTACCTTTACAAAGTTGAAGGGAGTATGATCTCGTTGAACAACTAAAGAATACTCTTGCTAAGATATCCCACCCCTCTTAATGTGCAATCAAATGATGTGGCAGATCAAATTCAAGCTATGACACCAAACAACTTAAACATTACTTTCCATCAAGATGAGTTACCTTTGTTAGAGGTGTAAAAACAAAATGAACCTCTCATGATAGTAGCTCAATATGAACCTTTTTCAGCAATGGATCCACTCTTAATGTGTGTAGTGTAACCTTTTTGAATAGACTTGGTGTGGATAAATCAAAAATTCAACTTGATTCTTTATCTATTCAGGGAGTTGACAATGTAGGAAAACAATTGTTTGGTGTGATCACTTTGCCTATTACAACTAGAAAGGCCAAATTAGAAGCAATGATCCATGTTATGACTCATGATATTTCATATAATATTCTTTTAGGAATACCATCAATTCATGCAATGAATGGGGTGCCTTCTACTCTTCATCGTATAATGAAGTATGTCTACAACAAAAAAGTGTACACACTTGAAGCTGACCTTGAACCAGATAGTTTACTCATTGAGAAAAAAAAGGAAAGTCCTTTAAAAATATTGAAACCAACCATACAAGTAGAACTTGTGCAAGAAAAAAAAAATTTGTCCTAAACCCTTCACAATGATATCACTTTATGATTTGGGATCATTGGATTTCACACCTACATTCATGGACAAATACACGATCATAAAAAAATATTCAAAAAAGTGAAAAGAAAAAGCAGTAATGTCAACACAAAATTCAAAAGACCCTTCAAAATAATCCACCTCAACCACTTTAGAAGAAGTAGATTATACAAAAATCTTTGATGAAGTTGATTATGAAAAACCATTGATTCCGAAATAAATGAAAAAGCTTTATGGAAAAGGTTATGAACTTATGAAACATCTTAGATATAGTGGAAAAGGATGTGGTGCTAGAGAACAGGGTATTCGTGTCCCTATACAACCTAATACGAAAGAAAATACTGGTGGTCTTGGTTATTGTCCCTTGAAAGAAACAAGAAATCCTTCACTTAATATCAACACTCTTATAGAAGAATCTTCTAAGACAAATTTAACATCAACACATCCTAAATTGATAGACACTAGTGGTCTTCGTTATTGTCATTCGAAAGAAATAGAGAAATCCTCGCTTAATATCAATGTCATCACGCAAAACACTAATGATTGGAATTCATTAGATTTTACACCCTCCTTTCAAGGAGAGAACAAAATCTCGCAATCTAAAGAGTCTTGTGTAGGTATGACATCTTGTACTAAGCAAGAGATATCTTTGTCGCAAAATAAAGTAACATCTATTACTTTTGATCAAGAGAGTATCTTGTCATGACTCCTCCAATATCGTTTGATATCCCTCCCTCCAAGAACATGAATTTTTTTTTACTACAAGAGTTCATTCTGTGCATATGATAGAGTTCATGGTCATTCCACCAATGAATACAAGGCTTTACATAATAAAATTCAACATCTTAAGGATTGCGGTGCTCTTTCTTGTGTTGAAGTACCTTGTTCCTCTAATTGATACTGACTTTCAAGTTTCTCATCAATTATCTTAGCTCATCTTTTTCCTGCACTAAGTGGGGGCAAGGGGTTAGGTAGCCTTGTCCTCGTATGGCACTTGCCATTGTCTCTTTTGGCTAGTTGACCACCTTCCATGTATATATAGGAGCCATGCCTTAAGTTGGCTCACATGTGACATACTTAGTTTTGGGGGCAACCCCTTTTCATGATGTAGCTTTATTTGGAAACGTATAACTTGGAATAGGGCTTTCCAAATAGGCTCTCATTTCTTTTTTAGCATTTATCATTTGCTACTTTAAAGTAATTGCTCACAACATGGTGTTTAGTAATTTCTTTAAAGTGGGGGCATACACTGACATTATTCTCTTGCATGTTTCATTGTGTGGTCTTCTTACTTCATGCAATGAGTCTTTCTCTTTGTGGTGACATTGGGCATGATTTACTTCAAGAGTGTGATCTCTCTTAGCATATTATATCCCTCTTAGTGGTAATTCCAAATGGAGTGCGTTCCCTAAGTTGTGAATCTTCTATTCTTCAATTGGTCCTCTCTTGGAGACATTAGACATGATGTTCCCTAAGTCAAGACCTTACATAAAATAATCAAAACCTCTTTGAATGTACCTTACACTATTTCACATTTACAATAACCATTATATGGATACCTTGCATAACACACTTTGCTTGTCTATGGAGTCATCTTGTTTGTTCATGGTTGTCAAGCATACAGAGTTTTTCTCACCTCATGAATCCTGTTGTTTGTGTTGTGTGGCGCCTTCTAAAAGTTATTTGGAGGAATAGCTCTAGTATGGTTGTATGCATGGGAGCCAAAATTAGGTGTGACTTTCCTACAGCCACTTTCTTGTCTGTGTGAGCACATACTAGCTGCATCCATATGTGTCTCATTGGAGGCTCACCTAATAGATGGCCTAAGGTTCCACTAGCCATTGTGAGCATGCATTTGGTTTGCATAGTGGACATCGTGTTCCACTTGTAATTTTTTTTTGACTTTTCTTTCTTTTTCTTTCATCTTTATGTCTTTGACATTGCATGTTTGTGTATCTTATTTTGTTGCATATCATACACCTTGTGTGTGTCCTTTATGCTTATGTTAGTTTGACGTAGGATCTTGGATCCTGGGGGCTTGAACACCCCCTCGATCTTTGTCATTCTATACCATCCACATTGGTACACTTGGACCCCTCTTGAATGTCTACTTTAGTGTGAGTTTGAAGCAAGTTCCTCCTCTCATTGAAGTGGGGGCTAAATGTAGTGTAGGAAAAAGTATCCCTTTTTCACACTTAATTTGGGAATGATTAACATTAAAATGAACCTAATTTTTCCTTGATCTAGTATTGTAATGTGATTTACACATTCGCATTAAGTTTAGGGCTCTTTTAAACTAAGTAGACCCAATTTTGCCTTAATTTAGTGTTGTAAAGTGTATTTATTTACATCTTCACACTAAGTTTTTGGCCCTCTTACATTAATGAACTTTAAATTATCATTAATAGGCCCCTAAGACCCTTTATTATGCATCTTGAGGCTTATTTGAACTGAAATCCCAACATAGTCATAAAATACATTCAATTTTCTCACCTCCCAACATTTCATCATCCTGAAAAGCTAGGGTGGGACCCATATGCTACCTTGGGTGTATGAGTCCCCCTAGGTGGTACCTGATGGAACCTACAAAATTCTAATGTTCCATCTCAAAGCCTTATCATATTTTGGCTAATACTTGTGGGGTTGGGAGTTTATTTTCTCTTCACTATTGAGGGGTTCTATTTCACTATTGACTTCCTATTTCCCATTGCCGATCACTTTAAAACATCTTATGTCATTCACTGTCGTCGAGTTACCAGTCCTTCATGCCTAGGTATGAATGCCTTAATTTTTATAAGGTTAAATAAAGGGCCTTTTTGGCCTTTACATCCTTTGCATTATCATGACTTAGGCATCTCTGAGCCCTTTCTATCATATCATCCTAGAGGTTCCCCTTCATTAGAACAACATATGAGCATGTGCTTAAATGATTTCACTTAAGTCTTGTTGATCATGTCTTTTTATCACTCATCGCTAATTACTTTAGAAGCATATGTTCCAAATTGGTGACGAGTGATGAAGTGGTATTTCTTTGATATCGCTCATTCCGAATAGCTGCTAGAGCTCTTAATTTGAATGCATGATGAGCGATGTTCTTTGTATTATTGAGGGATTTCTTATCGCTAATGGATTTTGAGCCTTCAGTATTGTAATAGGGATAAGCGATGATCCTTGACCTTATGTTCCTATTTTTATCACCGATCATGGATATGTTATGAAATGATAAATTTCAAGTACCGATGAGCGATAGGATGGGTTTCCCTTGCATCGCGTATCACAGATATGTTTTAAGTGCTAAGTTATATATAAGTGATACACAATATATAATGTCACTACGAAGATCTCTCATCACTAGTTGCTCGCAAATTGTATGAGGAGAATTAGCGATGATCGATAGCCTTATGTTTCATTGCTCATCACAAATCCATTCCAAATATTAAGTTCCAAAGTAGCGATGAGCAATGGAGTTCTCTTTTTAAAGTTTTTTCAGCTAATCTAATTAAACCTTATCTGTGATGTCTTTTGTACTGTTGATTTTCATGCAGGTGCATGTGTCCTAATCTGATCTCTTCACTATATATCCCTTCGCTAATAGGATCCAAGGTGTGAAGTTTCAATTAGCAATATGCGATGAGAAATGAATGTAATCAAAGGATGGGGCATAGATCCAAGGGCTAAGATTTCATCGTATGAATTCTTACATGGTTGATAGAACTAGTCAAGGATGAGGCATATCAGGGATAAGCGACAATTGGTGCATGAAGAGATGACACAGCAGAATCCTAAGGACATCACATAAAGCAAGAAAGAAAGTAGCGAGGGAAATTGATAACCATTGATCTAGTTTTAAAATAGAGTGATCAATGATCAAGGTTTAAACATGAATGACTAATTGTCAGTTCACTCACGTGAACTTACTAGTAAGCATTAATTGTGACATGCTTGTCTATTGGATGTAAAAGAAAGTAGATACTTGGTTGGTCATGCACTTGGATCTTCTCTCGTAAGTAGAAAGGATACCAGAAATTGAGGAAATTTGTGCAGGAAGCTCCAGAAACTACAAAGTAATGAGTGTGGCATAGTGTTTACCTGGGTAAGCAAACTGCATACCTATTTCTAGTTGATGTATTGAGGTGAAATACCTTGAAGGATGATAGGAAATTGGGAGAATTGTTTGCTTATCTATTACTGATAACTTCAATTTGGTGATAAGTGCTGGGTAAAATTTGGGAAGAGTGTTTTGTTCAATTAGTAGTGCCTTATGTTCGCATAATTGTGAAGGGTTTATTTCTAACTGTGATAAATTATAAACTCTAGTTCTCCTACATTTTCAAACATGAGTGAGCTAGGGCCCAATGAATCTAGCATTAGGCTGGAGAGGACACCAAAACAAAAGAGGGTTAAATGAATTAGAACTCAGGATGTTTCAGCTGAGGCTAAGTTGAAACCACTTGCAGTATCCAACCCTTCACCAAGTACTCCTACAATGTCTACTAGGTCCAGAAGTGAAAAGAAGGAAACAAAAAAGTTTATGCAAGAGGCCTTTGGAGACATAAAGGAAGGAGGGTCAAAAATTGGTGAAAGAACTACAGGAAAAGTTTCCATGACCACTAGGTTAATTGATAGTGCTAGTGAAATTGGTGAGAAACCCCATCCTCAAAGTGGGTGACAACTTTTCAAATATGCTTCTAACAGGTGGTATTCTAGTAAGCTTGAATGTTATTTATGGGGGCTAAACCTTGGGAAGATGGTAGTCCCAAATGTGTTTGTAGAGGTGGAATTGATGATGGAACTGGCTAGGCACTATAATCCCATTGATAGAACAATCAAGAGTGAAAAAGGACAAGATGGTGGAAATATTTGGGTTAAATCCCAATTATACTACAAAGTTTAGGCTTGCTAAGCTATATCCTAAGTATGAGAAAAATAAGTTTTCATATAGAGAGAGATTGCTTGTTCGGCATAAAATCAGCAAGGGGAAATTCACTGCTAAGGATGTTGAACCTTTTGAGTGTAAAGAGTTTGTGGATTATTTCAAGAATACTTACTATTTCTTGAATCAAGTGTTGGCTCAAGAATATTTTGAGGTAAGGATAGCCCCCGATTTTTTGATGATGGTGGCAGATATATAGGGTCATAATCTGAACACTGGTTTTGATTATGCCTACTATGTTGCTGATCAGATGCATGAGGATTTCCACAATTTAAAAAAGGAAGTGCCCACTTTAAATTTCCCACATTATTCTCTACTAATACATATGCTCTTATGGGAGGGTGATAATGAATGGAAAAGGAAGTTGGATTTGAGACTTAGGGACAATGAAAATAATGTTTTACTAGTACAAATGTGGACATACACTTGGGATTAGGACTGTTCCAATTCTAATTATATCTTGTTTATTAATGTTATAAGATATGGTATCTTAGAAGCCTTGGGTGTAGCACCTATTCATAGGATTTCTCCTAAAATTAGAAATATCATACACCCAAAAGATACACTAGGATCTAGAGCAACACATAATTGGGCAGATTGGTTTCTTCATTCAAAGTATACTTTGATCAAAGCCTATGGAGCTAAAGTGGCCCCACATTGTTTTCCCTTGTATGTCTTAGATAGATTGGCCTTTATGGAATTCATGTGCAGATTGATGTCATGGATTATGAGATGTTTAGGTTGCCCAGGAAGGGTACTGTGGTGCATCCCTAGTGCACTTTTTCTTACTTCAAAGTTACTACCTCTGAGGCATATGAAATTTTTGGGATCATGGTAAATAACCTTAGAATGCATATTAATGAGATTAGGATTTTGATTTGGAAGGATTTGTGGGAGGAAGGAGAAGAGATAAAAAATTAAAAGTGATACGCCATGAGTTTTTATACAAAGATGATGTGTTAAGAAATTTGACAAGTGATGAGGCTGTCATGACTAGAAAGAAGGAATGGAGAACTATAATGAACATTGAAGAAAATATCATGAAGAGGAATGCCTTTTATGTGAGTCCATATAATATAATTGTAGATCCTATTGAAAGAGCTTTCACTAGGATAAGGGATTATTAGAGTGGTGATTTTAAGGTTAATGTGAAGGAAGCTGCTGATAAAGAACAAGTTCTCCTAGAACAAGAACAACAAGCTATGGATATCCCAGAGTAGCCTGCAAATGTTCAAGAAGTTAGGGAGGAAAAAATGGTAGAACATGTGCCAGGGAATGAGGAGGTGGAGCAGAAATTGCCTCCTCATATTGAGGAAACTCATAGTTCAGATGTTCCCCTTGACAAAATTGTCAAATGGCAATATGATAGAGAAGGTGATGATGATCCCAAGATTAGGGAGTGTGATGAATTCCTTGCTGATGATAAATTTGTGCAATCCAAGGAGTTTTAGGAGTTTATGATTCAACAGTGGAGTAAATAGATAAAGGAGAGACTTGAATTAGCCCATGCTAAGGCTAAACCTTCTCATTAGGAGGAGGCTGAGAAAGCAGAGGAGGAAAAGATCACAGATGAAATTGCAACTATTACTCCCACTGAGGATAGGAAGATTTTCAAGGATAGTGGAATCATGTTTTTACTAGGATGTACTATCACTGTTGCTATAGCATATGATGCAGTAAGAAGAGACCCTCAGGCTTTACTATTTGAGGAGTAGTTTAAGGATAAGGTATTTGGTTTTGGATATAGTCCAAAGTTGCATACTCTTGCAATTTGGTCTATGACACCTAATACTGGTAAAAATGATGTTGCTAGGCCTATTGAAGAGGTTATTGGTTCCTTAGTGGTCAAAAGAGCTACATATATAACTCTTGTCCAAGCAGCTGAGTTAATTGCTCAAACTACAATGCTTTGTGTGGATACTGCACATATTTATTAGAAGTATGATTCTTTGGTGGAGTACAATAAGGCCTTGGATGAGATAAATAAAATGAGGGCCACTGTTCAGGATGCTCAATCAAGAAAGACAATAACCCTGCCATCCTCTTCTTCCTCAGACTTTTCTACACAAGACATGGAGACTTTGGCCTTGAGAATTGATGATTTGAATGGTAAGTTAACTACTGAGAAAGAAAATGTTAAAAAAGCCAAACTTGAAACTGTCAAGGTGGCAAATGAAATTTTTGAGGATGTATTGAGGCACAGGGTGACCAAGTTGGTTAACAAGGCTGATGATGTTTGGGTCACCTACAAGAATATTCATGAGGCAAAGACAAAGTATCTGTAGGCACAAGAGGCCTTTAGGAATGAATGAAATAATTGGATTGCTAGGGTGAGTGCTTTGAGGGAAATGATGCCCAAAATGAAGGAGGATCTTGAGGCACCTACTAATATTCTCGAGGTCTTGCAAATTATTGAATCAATTCATGAGATAACTACCTTCCATGGGAAGGTAGGTGTGCAGCTCCAAAGTAAGTGAAAATATTTAAAGAAATGGAGGAATGTAGTATGCCTCAGATATTGAGTCCAAAAGGTGAGTTGCAACCATTTGACACCTGGAAGAAAGATTTGGGAGGAATGCTTGCAACAACTATGATGGCATTAACTATCATCGACTACATCCTGCTAAATTCAAATATTGATACAATGGTGAAATTGAAACAAAGATGGACATCTTTGTTAAAGAGGCCAGGGTCTTGATTGATGCTAGGTATTCTCAATACAGTACTAAAGTGCAAGGTTTACTAAATTTAAAACGGCCCACTGAGGAAGAATATAACACTTGGTTGGAGAAATACATAGAATGAATATGTGAGGGGATAGATAATCAACAAGGTAAATAATGGATAGGAGAAGAATAGTGCATAGCTTGAATATAGTACAAATTAGGTTTTTGATAAAAATGGTAAAATATTGTTCTCTCCTCAATTTGAATTGGGTAGCATGTGGTGTTGATATGGATGAGTGAATTTTGACTTTTTATCTACTTTACTTGTCTTGCTTCGTAAATTTTTCTCTCTGGTTCTCCCATGGTTGGCATTTTTTGGGCGCATGGGGAATATTTTGAAGCTGTTGTAACAAACCAATGATGTCTTTTTGAGGTGGGACCTATTTTCTACAATGAGTTGAGGTCAATTTTTCCTCATGCTTATTTGCTCCACTTGAAGACTCAAGTGTGATTGAAAAGGGAATATTGTTGCAACAGTCCAATGAAATTTTGACATGTGTGCTTCCTGGCATGAAGCTTTTTTTTCTCTTTCATCTCTATATGAAAGAACTCAGGGTCGTAAACAGTAGTTAGTTGAAAATTTGAGTTAACATTGTGAAATTGTCAAGATAATACTAAGAAAGTTTTAGAGTTTTTATCTTAAGTTTCTTTTGGAGTTCATTATTATGTATGTAATTTTGATAACATTATAGAAGATACAATAAAGAGTAATACCAATTTCATGGCTATTGTCTCTCCTTGTATGCGTTCTATGAGTTATGAGTGAAAGTAATACATGATTTCTTTCATTTGCCTCTATCGTTTCTTGATGGATGTTTAATTTCATGCTTGCTTATTGATTTGATTTGTTGATGTAAACACTTGGGTGAGATTAATAACTTGTAAGAACTGGGTGCTAGGATGCTTATAAGTAGTAATAATCATGAATGTCACAAAGGAATGTTGTAATGCAGGGTTTCTTAAAATTATAGGTGCTATTGTTTAAGTTGTTTTCAGGTCACATAGATTGATATTGACTCCGTGTTTGGGATAAATGCATTGGTTCATCTAAAATTCTTGTGGTTCAGTTTCTGTTTTGATTCATTGGCTACTCACTTTTAAATTACAAACTCTCAAATAGATACCACCATAGTTGTCTTGTGTTGAAGTTCCACCTTCTCATGCTCAGTATATAGGACATTGATTAATGAGTTGCCAACTTATTTGATGCATTATATTGAGTGGTTTTATGAGAAGTATTTTTTATTAATAGTGTATCTAGTTATAGCTGTGTGAACTCTTGAATATACATTGTGGGATCACCCTCCTAGGTTTTATAGATCCCAAAGAATGGGAACAGAAGTCTTGCAACTTCTATTTGTTCGTTGGCCAATCCCTTTAGAAGTACTGATAATTGGAAATGGAAAATTCCATAGGTATTTCTAGAGATCAGTTTGGTTCTCAAAAAATAACCAATAGTACCTTGGGTGTATGAGTCCCATTTGGACCCTTTTTAGGGTTTTGAGTAGGAAATCAGGGTTTTCAATTTAAATTTTATGAATGTCAGCATTTGGGATCTAATAAATGGTAAATTAGATGGAGTGCCTATATAAAAAATGTTTCAAATCATTATGTCACTAACCAATCAAGATTCAAGCATACTAAGACTTCACAAGATCATTATAGAGTATTCAAGAGCATTTCTAAGGCATTCAATAGTAGATTTGTAGAAAATTATTGCAAAAAATTCAAGATCCATCATCATGTCAAGGGTTGATTCATCATGCATGTGGTTTTGAGATAATGTTGTGAGGTATGATTCAAGATCAATTCAAGTATTCAAAGGAATTTATCCTTCATGAAGAATCATGATCAAGATCTACATCCATGGAGGCCACTTCATGCTTGCTTGTTGATCTACAAGGTTTCAAACAAGGTACTATTGTTTCATCTTATGTTTCATGTTTCATTTCATTCATGATTCATTTCTCAAGGTTTGATTACCAACATGGAAAAATTAGGTGGCGAATCTTCGCCAATTGGCGAATATTAGATATCGACCAAGTCAAAATTGGTGAATTAATTGCACCCAATAGGTGGCCAAATTGCCCAAATTTTACAAATTATTGGTCCAATGCATGTCCATTCACCATCAATTTTTTTTATGAGGCATATTTAAGTAATAAAATTTCTATAACAAACTACACATTTGAAATGGACAGATTAATATTTTTGCCTGGAATCCTGGAAGCATGTAATAAAACACCTACATATTCACCAATACCATTAAAACAACATTGTATCAAGACCCATTTTTCCAATTAGAATTTACAAATAGTTGCTTGTGAGGACCCATTTTTCCAATTAAAATTTACAAATTGTTGCTTATGAGGACCCGTTTCACCAATTAACATTAAAAAATAATTACATTTTAGGACACATTTCGCCAATCGTGGTGACACCTCCATGCTAATCGTAGGGCCATAATCGCCTTGAAAATACAATGCATTGTTGTATAATCACATGAGATTCACCAAATTTTTAATATACCATTTAAAAATCTCATGAAATTTTCTAAATATGGATTGATATAAATACAATTGAAACTGTCATTTATTCTTACACATTTTGTTCAGTTATGAAATTGTGAGCTCTCGATTCAGAAGTTGGACTTGGAACCTTGAAGTTAATTGTAGGCAAGTTACAAACTTACAACACAGGCATTCCTACATTAACAAATAGCAAGTGAATGAAAACCTAAACTTAAGGTAATTGATCATTTCTTTATAGTGTTATAAGATTTATTTATCTCTTTTCCATTCTTGCTTTAATCTTAAAGATGATATTGAGTAGGGAATGAGATCTATATTCTTTATCCTTCTTAAACAAGAAGACATTTCTTTTTAGCTTTTATTCAAAGTGAGAGATCAATATGTCAAGCAACAAGGGTAAGACTCCTCACTTTTAGGGTGGTGAAGGGATTGGGAGGCCATCCAAACACCCAAAACATAGAGTTACCATACAGTCTTACTTTGGAATTGGCAATGCTTCTGATCCATCAGATCAAGATGGAGATACATCATCAACTCTTCCACCAAATATTAATGAAGAAGGCATTCACAATACCTCACCGCCATCGGTAGGTCAAGGTGAGATTGTCATTGAGTTAAATGAGTCAAATTAGGATGGAAATACTGCATAAGATGTTCCAAGGGATACCCTGGTTAGCCAAAATGAGATAATTGACTTGGAAATGGATGATGTTGGTAGTAAGAAAAGTAAAGGAAAATCAAAAGTGGGGAATGAGTGGGAAATGACAAGGAATTTTCAGCTTGGTTGGTTTTCAAAGTACCCATTCATTGTACCAGTGGAGAAAGCAAACAAAGATGAACCTCAAACAAAAAGCATGTGTACGATTTGTAGTTGGAAATGTAAAAGAGACAAGAAGTTACAGCTAAAGCTTGACACTATAGAAAAGCATATCGGTAAAGTTTATGAAAAATAAATCATAGATGGAAAGGAACAATTGGTTGTACAATGGCAATCAAAGGAAGAATATCTTCATGTTAAGTATGTCGTGGAGTATGAAGAGCATAAGTAAAGAATGTCGAAGCTTGCTACATGTTGAGGTACAATTGAGGCTCAATTTGGAAAAGAAATGGAAGGAGCACATCTATCAAAAACTATTCAAATGAGTGTTGTTTTTCATATTTTTTCCAGAGGGCATCCTATGATAGACTACCCAAAATATTTTAATTTATTATCTTTTTTGGGTGTTCCTCACTTTCCTTGCTCACATTGGTCAGTAAATGCTGGATGGGAATGGGAAAACTGTCTTGCTGTAGTGGAAAAACAATATTTAAAGGAGAATGTAAAAGAGTCAAACTTCATTGCATTATCTTTAGATGAAGTTACTGTGGTAGATAATACTTCTTGGGTCTATATGCATGTGTATACTGTAAAACAACATGTCCGCCAAGCTCATCTTCTCCCTGTTCATAAAATGAAGGATAGTTCAACATTGCAAAATATATTTGAACTAGTAAGGAAATATTTGAATGAAATTGCAAGTATGGATGACTTGACAATTGCCAAAAAGTTGGTGTGTATAGGAGTTGATAGAGTTGTAGTGATGCAAGGTTAGAGGAGTGGTGTTTGCACAAAGTTACAAAATACTTGTGCACCATACATATGTGGCATTCACTGCATGGCCCACAAAATTAATTTAGCATTTAGAATTGTAAGAACGTTTCCTATAGTAGCAAAAGTTGAAAATATAGTCCACGAGATCTACGCATACTTTTGTCAAAGTCCCAAACGTTTCATGGAATTTCAAAATTAGTTGAGGGAATAATAGTAGGAAACAAGCTTCTCAAGGATATTGATACCAAATGGACCTCCTTGCATGGACCAACACAATGAGTTCTTTCAGAATATAAATCCTTGATTGGATTAATGTACGAGCATAGGAACATAGTAGAAAAAGATACTGACCTCTTACATATGTTAAGTGATATAGAGACACTCTTAACTTTAGCTAGTCTTCTCCCCATGTTGGATGAAATGAACAATCTTGTGAAGAAAGCCCAAGACAAAACTATGTATTTTTATGAATATTCCAAACTACTTAGACATACATGCATGGTCCTTGATCATCTATATCTAGATCTAATAGAAGAAAGCCTAAATTATTTCATGTGGCAAAAAATTACTAATTTGAATAGGCCTGATAATTATTTATAGTTTAATGCAAGTGGGAACTTATGTATCTGTGTACACAGATTTGAGATACCAATGTACCATTATAAGATAGCCAGGCGCTCTATTAGAGAAGTACCTATTAGAAAGGAAGATTGTAATGACATTGTTAAATCTGTTAGTGATAATTTGATGGAAATTACAAAATATCTTTCCACGTAAACTTATGATAGATTCCATTGAGATGAAATACTTGAAGCCATGGGTATTATGTATCCTCAATTTTTTGTACTTGGTCACCGAGATAGCCTAAGATATTTTCATGATAAATTAAAAATCTTGATCAAACACTTTTCAAAAAGTGTAACATACAATGAGTAGACAATAGAAGGAATTATAAATGTAGATAAGCTTAGACAACAATGTAAGAATTTTGTAAGAAGTATGATGAACCAATTTGATTCTATGGGCATGGAGATGTCCTTTGAACTAGGATCATTAACAAAGGCTTGGACAAACTTAGCTCACAGTGAAATATTGTGTGGTACGATATCATATTATTCAAACTTGTTGATTAACATCAAACAATGATATTGGGGTCGGTGGAGGATGAGATAGTTTTCAATTCATTGGCATTTTTGAAATTAAAGTTAAGAAGCAAACCAAACAAGAATTTGGAAAATTTCTTGAGGATGAAAGGAGCTATGTATAATGTCAAAAAAGTTCCTTTTGAAAGGGAACTCACAATCTGGAGGTCCATATGTGAAAGAAGAGGGTTGTGCAACACTCGAATTCCAAATGCTGGTACTGGTGGCATTGGCAGTGGCAGTGAGACAAATGACAGTGAGTGTGACAAAATGAATGTTTAATTTGAGATGCAGGCTGAAGAAAATGAAGACCAAACTCAGAATCAAGATGACTCTTTTACTTTATCTCAAGTTGAACGCCAGTTTAGAACTCTGACTCCATTTGGAAAATGGAAGTGAATTAGCTCAGATTTTAGGTATTTATACTAGACTTCATGAATCATTTTCCAAACTATAGTTGATGATATTTTATATTGTATTCCATAAAATTCTAAATCATTGCACTTGATGATATTTTATTTTATATTGCATTTCATGAATCATATTCCAAATTGTAGTTGATGATATTTTATATTGTATTCCATGAAATTGTCATATTTTATATTTTATATTATATTCCATGGTATTGAATTTGATATGTGATCCTGCATCATTTTTAAAGAACAACACTTATCACACTACTTATAAATTCCCATTGCATTTCCATTCACACAATATTTGATAAATAACTGAAAGGAATATTAATCCATTCCTTGAACAAAAGCTAACAGTTCAACATCCATAACATAAACACATGATCTGTGATATGACAACTTATAAATAACCTTTGATTATTTTGAGTCATAAGATAGTGAATACAATATTGGAGAGCAAGATAGGTCGATATTATATTGAAAATTAAAGAAATAGAATTAATTATTTGAGTAATCTTTTGTTATTACAAATAAAAATTACAACATTTTCTATATATGCTATCAAAAATCTTATAGTAGGCATCCCAAAAGATGCTTAAATCTGGTTGTCTTTTTAATTTGGGTGTTCTATTGATTTGGAATGTGTCATAAGGCTTAGTTTTCTAGTTGTTCTTATGTTCTATGCTTTATGTGTGTTCTAAACCCTCTCAAAAACCCTAGGTGTCTTTTCCTTTTACCTACATTCTAATTTGAAGTTGACTGAGTTTTACCCGTTTTCGGTCTCTTAAGTCATATCTTATGCCTTTGCCTCCATTTACTCTCTAGCGGTTTGAGCCTAGTGTTCCCGGTTGCTACCCGTAGAATCCTTATAAATCTTGCCTTATATTATGCGTGTCATAAAATTATTTAATTCTTGTTCTTTCCCTAAGTTTGGGTTTTAAATTTTAATATTCACTCAATATCATTCATGTTATAAACCTAGGCAGGCAACCCATTTTAAGTCATGTAATAAGTGCATGTTCTTATTAAAATCTTTTGTCATGTTTTTCGGGTCCCATTGATTGATTTCTATTAGTTCCCCTCCATCTCATGGGATTAAAATAATCAAATTAAGGAGCCGGAAGGATAGTGGGAAGGCGACACCTAGCCACCCTTTTGGCGAGTCCTACCACTACTCGAAGGCACTGATGAATAAAGGTGTTCAAATCAACAGTTACTATGGCTTTTGAAAAAAAAATGTTAACCGTTCCCTGGATCCTTGCTGTCGTAAGATGCAAACAATTTAAACATGAAGGGGAAGCCAGGAGGTTGAAATGTAGATAGTTTCAACATTTGTGGAGATGGTGGAGCTCGTAGAGTGACATGGAGATAAATCCACATGGCATTTTTGGTTGGTCAATGGCAATAGTTATTTGTCGTTAGATTTTCAAACTTATTTGACTGAATTTGAGCCATCTATTGGGCCATCTCACTGCGAGATCGATGGTTAAAATTCAAAGTTCAAGATCAAGGACAAATGAGTTATATCAGCTGTTCTGGTTCACATGAGTGAACCATAATGGCAGATATGACACATACCAAATTGCCAATTGGTATGTTTTAAAGCCATAAAACTTGCTTTAAAGTATAATTGCAAATTGTTAAAGCATTTAACACGTCTACGAAGTTCTCGTTGAAAATTTCAAGCTCGTTTGATGAGAAGAATTAGGGTTTTCAAGCATCTATAGAACCAGTAAGTAAAATTGCTATCTTTCTTCTCAGCTATTTAAAAAATTATTGTAAGTGATCATTCTATCATTCTATCATTAGGGTTTCTAGTTTCGTTGAATTTCTTTTAAGGTTTGATATTCAATTCGAACGATTAGCTTGTTTAGTCCTATTATTTCCTTGCATCAACCCATACCCTAGTTGTAAGCTTGCAATTTGCTGAGTAGTAAACCCTAGTTTGCACAAAATCTATTACTATGGCACCCAAATTCCAATCATATGCATCAAAAGGCCAATCTTCTAAGTCGAAGCATGCTTTGAGACCTCTGGTATAAGACTTAACCATCTTCAACCTCTGGGAAACTAAAGGGACAATGTATGTACTTAGGCCCTGGAACTAAATTTGGCATCACTGATAATTATTGTATAATTAAATATGTTTCCCTACCATACTCTAGATGGAGACTTTTCTAGGGATGGTTTGGAAATAGGAATGCTAGTATCCCTTTTTTTAACCCCTGGAGGTTGGACATGGGTAAACTAGTTGTACCCAACATGTTCATAGATGTTGATCTTCTCAAAGCAATTGCTACAAAATATGACCCTTTGGTTAGGGTTGTTAGAGCTCATGATGGAAAAAATATGGTAAGGGTTAATAAGGAAGAAGTTGCATATGTGTTCAATTTGAACACTTGGAGCAGTGACATGGTTACAAATGATGAGCAGATGTTGAGGGAGGAATACAAAAGGGTAAAACACAACTTCAGGGTGTCGGTATTGACCAATTTTCTAATATTAGTAGAGAAAGGAATCTAAAAAATAAAGATTACTTTGGGACCCTTTGATGTTGAGCCCCTCCCTATTAAGTATTTCCAACCATATTTTCAAAAGACCTTTTACTCCCTTTGCCAAATTCGAGCGTTTGATCCTGGCTCTAGCGTGCCAATGACCCATATGTACATGGTTGTGAGTATCCAACACCTTAACATAAATACCTTATATGATTTTTCCACCTATATACTAGAGGAAATTCAGAAAGGATTGGTGGCCTTGAAGGGAGGGAAACTTGGTGTCAAATTTTGGTGGTTTTCACTCTTTATGCATATATTTCTTTTCAAAGGTGCAGATTATTTTGGTCAAGAGATGAAACTTAAAAGGGTTGTGGATGGTATTGAGATGCCATTGTAGTCATGGACCCCTATATTCGATAAGAATGAACAAAAGACCGACTATGTCACTACCACAAATATTTTTTCCACCAAATTGAGACAGGCTCTAATGGTGGATGTACCTAGGATCCCCAAGGAGTTACATAACTTGTTGAGGCCAGCTGAAAGGAGGCCTGATTTGAATATTGCTCACAATTGGGGGGATGTAATCCCTTATAACAATTGTATATTTCTAAGGGTATTTTGCACATAATTGAAACGCCACATACTCCCTAGGGAAGTGCCTCCAAGGATTTGGTTTTTGGAAGTGAAGTGGCAGCTAAGGAATGTAGATGCTTTCTTCTTGGATGAGCAGCGAAAGGGAACTTTCTTCCCTACATACACTGTGTTTGCTAATTTTATCATGATTTCACATAGATTGAGAAATATTGTGGACCACTATCTCACTCATTACAATATGAAGATCTAGACATACAAGAAATATGACCTTGAGGGATTCATAGTTTGGTTAATGAAGAGAAATGGGGGAGGTTGGTATGTTCACACCCACACTATGCCTGATGACCTCATTAGAAATAAATGTCCAAATTGATAGAATGAAGAAGTGGGGTGTTTTTGTGAAATTGGAAAGAGAAATTAAGGTTAAGGAGCCTGATTTTAAAGCTTTGTCAGATATTAGTGACCCAATTTTAAAGATTGAAGTTGTGATAAATTTTTTTGACAAAGTAGTGGCAAGATTAAAGGAGATAAAATTTGTGCAAGATGAGGGGAAGGCTCATATGAAAGAGGGAGATTCAGTTGTGAATCCTTCCAAGAAGGTGCACATATATTCAAGGAGGAAAGGAACAATAAGGATGTAGCAAATAGTTGCTACTCTTGCACAATCGAGGGAGTCAAAAGTGTATTCACCATAGTAGCAACTACCTCCACTGTCACCACAACATTTCTGCCCCTAAAATAATTGAATTGGATTCTCCAATTAGAAAATAATCCCCTCCAAGGGAGCCATGCCCATAAATAAAGAAGCAAAAGGTTGAAGCTTCTAGTCTGGTTGACTATCCTGTAGAGGATTCAGATGATAAAATTTCTATAACTGATGAGGAAATAATGCAAGGGATGTTATCTCCTCAAGGGGAAATAATATCACAGACTTTGAGCCTTAGGTTGAGCAAAGTAGAACTAAGTGGAATAAATAACTCCGAGAATGTCAGATTCCAAGCCTATGAAAGCTTTATGGAAGATGATATATTTGTCAAGGCACAAGCTTTCAAGGAATATGTACTGAGAGAAATGAAGGATGAGTATGCAAAATTGGTGCAAACAAGGAGAAGTGAGAGCCTCGAGAATCCCCAAGAGGTTGCTGAGGTCTGAGATGAAATGAGGGCCAAGTATTCAAACATTTATGCAAAAGAGGGTAGGACATTAGTGAGAAAGAGTGGAGTGTTATTACTCCTAGAATGGGACCTAGCATCAACAATTGCTTTTGAAATTGTGAGAAGACAAGATGCCCCCATTTTTAATAGTGCAGAAAAAGTCACATTGGCTTTACAGGGGTCAAATTTTAGTCAGTAGTGGGACACACTTTCTATTTGGGCTTTAGCCCCAACCACTAAAAAGCTTGAAGTTGCAAAACCTATCCTAGGTGTAAGAGGAGGCTCAATCATAAAAAGAGTTTCAGATACATCTTCCTTGGAGGTAGCAACCATGAATGTTAATGTGGCACTATTCACCAAAGCCATAGTTGAGTCATTAATAGAGGAAAGGGATAGTTTTAGAACCAAATGTAATGAGGTGGTTGCTGAGTACAACTCGAGCCAACAAAAGATGGCTCAAATGAAAAATCAAATGGCTTTGTGGAAACAAAAACTCCAAGCATTGTAGCCTAGTACCTCACATGCTGTACTCTTGCTTCCTCCTTCCCCAATTCTTTCACCTCCTCAAAATCAAGAGGAGACTACCACCATTGAATCTAAAGATGTACAAATGGCACAATCAACTCCTAAATGATTAGATGCCCCTCAATTTGAGGAAGTTACCAAGGAGGAGCTGATGGAAAATCTCAAGACTGATGAAGATAGGATGGATGATCTTGTTCATTTGAATAATATGAAGATTGTGACAACAGTGCTTGAGCACTTGAATAAGGGGGTAGAGAAAAGATTAATCAGTATTCATGCTAATTATGCTTTGATGTTTGATGCTATTAAGAACCTTGATAGAGATAAAGAAATTGCTATTACTTTAATGGATAAATGGATTCCAAGGGCTCAAATGCTGAGGGATATGGCTCTTGCATCCTCTTGTGATGCAGATAAGCCTTCATAGATACTTCTAACCACAAGATTTGTAACATATATAACTGGTTCTCAAGGGTTGATTGAGTCTTTATAGGTGAAGATTAGAGAATTGGTTAAGAAGTTTGATGATTGGAATTTTGGTCTTCTTCCAGGCATTCTAAATGAGAAGGGTGAAGTTAAGTCCTCACAAGAGTGGAAAGACCAAGCAACTCAAGTGATAACTTCCCAGGCTAAAACAATATGTGATGAAATGGATTTGGTTGAGCTGAGGAATAGTATGTATAGGTTCATGCATATAGGGGATTTCCTTGAGGATTTTGATGAGGAAAATCAAGTGGCAATCAACTATAGCCCATATATAAAAAAGGTAGACGATATCATGGGATTTGACTAGCCTATAGAGGAGGAGTTTGCATTATGGAAGTCTAACTATATTGACATATTAGACATATAAATTTTTGTAAGTGGAAGTGGGTGAAAACAATTTTGGCTGGTGGTCTGCAATAATAAAGTTCAACAAGGAAGTGCAATACATTGTTTGGAATGAGTACAAATTAAGCCTTCGATATATCAATGTTCAAATATTGCACTTTCTCAGTTTCAAATGCGGTGACAAGGATTGCAGATGTGGAATTACTTTGGTATATTCTCTCTTTCACTTTATACTTTTCTTCTACAAGTTTTTAAAGCACGTGGACTATAGTGTTTGCTCGTTGAAAAGATTACTTTGCACTGACTAAAGAGTTAGTGTTGAGTATTAGCTATGAATTCAAGTCTGTAATAGGCATAATGGTTTTACAATAGTGATGGAATTTGAACAAGAAAATGCATATTCTAGAACAAATTTTCTCCTGTATTTTGTCATATGAATTATTAATAAATTGATCAAGGATCCTTCTATTGGTCTTCAATCATTTTGGTTGAATGTATGATTTTTTCTATGCTTTAATTCAAAGAATTAATTAAAATGCTCTGATGGAATCATAGGTTTCTATGACTAAATTAACATATTATTAATAACTTCATATTTTAATTGTGTTAAAACTTAAACATGTACTCAATGATTCATCATTCAACTCTTAATAACATATTAAAAATAGTAGCATATACAACAATGAGCATCATCAATCGTTTAATGTGTATCTAGTAGTTGAAACCATACTTTTTCTTCAAATGATAAAATAAGTAATATAGATAATTGAACATCAAAACATTACTGAATTTGAGTTTTTTTATTGATTTTCACATGAAGGAATACATAGAGGCATTGGAAATGAAAAATATTGCTTAAAGACAACTCTGCACAGAGCTGAGTTGGAACTTGGAAACTCATATTATCAAATACCAAATCATTGTATTACATTTTCTAGCAACTTCCACTATTCAGGTGGTGGAATTGTCATTTGTTCTAACTAATGTTGTTTGACTTGAAGATTTGTTAACAATTCATGATTGAAATTGGAACTTGTCTTGAAATCTTTAGTCAATTTTTTATTCAAGGTTATTAGTGGTTTGATGAAATCCAAATAGTTCACCACATCTGGGTTCTAAGGAAACTACTCCAAATCAATATTCCTTGCACCCTCCATCTTCTTTCTGAAATCACCCTTTCCAATGAATCACTCATTTGTGTCAAAAGCCTTTGGAAAACCAAGCTCTGTGAAGTTCCTTACCTTTTCATCCAGCTTCTTCATCTTGTTTGCAACCAAATTCACATATTCCTTTGTTTCACACATTCTCAAACACTTTTGAATGATAAATGACACCATCATTGAGGTAGCAAGCTGATTATTAATCCCTTTTAATTTCAAATCATTATCATTGGCTTTGTAGACTATTTGTTGAGCTTGATTTGCAAATTTCTCTAATGCCAAGACATTTTGTTGTCCACTAAATATTTGTTGATCTTCTTATAATGTAGTCTTATAGCATCAATCAATTGAAACATGTCACACAAATGATCAATACTATGCATTATTTTATCCCAGATCTTTTGTTTCATATTCCTCATTGTTTCTCTACAAATTGTAGATAACTTATTTGGACAAGAGTTAATTTCATTTTTTTCTTTCATCAACTCTGCCTCCAATCTTTCATTTCCTTTTCTCTCTTTCTCCAATTTTTGTTCCCACTTTGCATTTCCTTTCCCAATGCTTTGTCTTAATTTTTTTGAAGTGGATTTTTCCTCATCATATTTTTTGTTGCTCTCATCTAACCTTTGCTTCAGTTCATTCACTTCTCTCTTATATTTTTATCCTCTTTGCTTGTTGATGTAGAGGAATTTTTTTTACTCGTTTTTCTAATTCATCACTCTTGTTATCTGCTACTTTCCTCTTCACTTTCTCATTTTCTAGGTCTGCTAGTAACTTTTCTATTTGAGTCTGCAACCTTTTTTTCTCTCTATCTTGCTTTAGCAATGATGTGTACACTAATTCATTGTTCTTCTTTGATACATTAATTTTTTCAGTATTCTTGAGTCCAGAAAAATCCAATTGTAAATTGCTCACCTAAAATTTAGATCGACCCATCTGATTTGTTGGTTTATTTTTAACTTTGGGAAACATAATCATGTACTCCATGTTTTCTTTATTTGTGTAGAATGTGGGTATTACCATGGTTGTTGCCAGCTTTGAAGTTACAACAGACACACTCTCCATCAGTTGCTTCTTTTTTTATACAATTCTAATTTCTTTTTAAACTCTTCAATGTAATAAAAACCTGGGGACACAAGAACAATGGAATGCTTGATTGGCGAAGGAATAGGAGTACTTGCAGTTGCTAATGCTATTGAAACCACACTAACTAGTAGTGGGAGAGTGCTTGGAAGTAACTCCTTTGTGGTGGAACTGGAAATGGTAGTGTGACTTGGATCTGTCAAAATCCTTTGCCTCTTCTATATTCCTTGATCACCTGGTGTTTGTGTGGTATCTTGTATTGTTGTCCTACTCCTCTTGTGTGTAGTTTATTGTTGTAGCACATGTTGACCACTACTAGTACTACTACCCATACCATCACCACTAGTGGTAGTGCCAGTTGCACTAGGCTCTCCACCATGGGTATGTCCTAGTTGTGATTATATCTCACTATGAGGATTAGGATTTGAAGCTCTAACAAATTGAATTGTTTCAGCTGTACTTGTATGCACTTAGTCTACTTTTAAAGTTTTAGCTCCAAGGCTAGATTTATCAACTGGTTTTCTATGCTCTACATCTGTTACCATCCAAGTGCCTTGTCCTTGGGACCCCAAAGGACCACCTTCATAACCCATTTTTTCAGCTATGGTTTCTCCTAAAGTATATGCTTCTTTTGTGGCCTCACTTAAACCAGGTTTGAAATTGGCATAGCTTTGTTCTTCCCTATCATCATTAGATTCATTATCAGTTTCTTGATCTTCACATTCATTAGGATGCTCTATATTCCACAATTTTCTAAACTCATGATCTTCTTCATTATCTCCATACTTTGCAAGAACTCTTGGATCACCTAGCTCCTTCCTCATAGACCAAAAGGTAGTAATTTTTGATCATGAACAATTTTTAGCTGTAACTTCCTTATCTAGAGAATTTGGCATTTTTAATCTACTAGATGGTTTGTCAAATTTTCATAAAAAAATTTGCACCTCTTGAATTTCTTTCGGTGCAATGCCATAATATCTGTTGACAATTGTTCAAAAGAAATACCTTTCTCAACAACACTTTTCTCCATTGCTATTTTGACCTCATCCCAAGAATCCTTGTTTCTCAAGTTTTCAAGCAAGGGTTTACTTTGATGTTGATTTCTACTTGCAACATTCCTATTGGCCACAAACATTAATTTAATGGTGTCACATGGATCATACTTCCAGTGATAGACAACATCAGAATTAAAAAAATAAAAAGGTCATGAGCCACCTTAAATGCTTTTCTCTCGAATGTGAACCCTCCACATGAATAAAGGTAAAGAAGGAAATAAGGTCCTCTTCTACTGATTGACAAAGTGTAGTTCACTAGTACCCTACATCTGCCTTACATATTCCAATGCAAAAACCATTTCTCTATGCATTGGAAGTTTGTATGGCTCTACTCTCGATCCATAAAATATTAGCACAATATATTCTTCCATTAAGTACCAATCAGCCAATTGTATTTATTTTCCTAGTTGAATGCAATTCCTACATGAGATAGGCAATCTAGGCATTGGAGTATTTGTAATTTCTTGATGCAATGGAGCCAAAAAGTAGTCTACAAAATGATTGTAGTTCCTTCAAGAATCATGCATCCTTATCTCAATGGTCCAATCATATACTAGATCCATTTTCTTTTCCTCAACATTACTACAGGTTGAATCTAAAGCTTGTTGGTATGAAACATTCCAATAAATTTGAATAGAAAAAAATAATACAAGTAGGTTGTGAACCTAAATGTCTTGGTGGAACCTCCTTTAATCATTAAAAATTGTTTATGCATGGATTCTACAATGTGATCAATAAAGTTATATTTGACATGTGGAACACTATAATGGATATTATATACCATTTCAAGGAGGATTGCATTGACTTCCCAATTTCTATCCAGTCTAAGGAAAAATGCTAGCATGGAAATAGTATCCTGAACCCATAGTCTAAAAGTATCAAAATCATAAGGAGGCTTATGATTTCAGAACCTTGTTCAAAATTTAAGAAATTTTATATGCTCAGATTATATAATGAAGATGAAATATTATAGAATGAGGGCTATCAATACTAACCCGACTGGAACAACATTATCAACAAAAATTTCTTAGACACCAAGCCCAAGAATGCCATTAGACTTGGACAACAAAAATGTCAACCTTGGTTCATGTGTTATCTCAATAAAGACCTACACCATTAAAGAGTCCATTTATACATAAATTCAAAATTAAGTTGATGAGAAAAGATCATATCCAAATGGGAAGCCTTAACATCCAAAAATTACTAACCTGATGTTTCACAGAAAGTTTCCCAACTGTGATATCATCTTCTCCATTCACTTTACAAGCACCACCCTATTCCACTTTTGAAGGCACAAACACATAAGATACTTTCTGCAATGAAAATTTTAAAACTAATGATTAATAGCAAAACTTAAGGAATCCATTAAAATTGAAAGAAAATAAATACTTGAACAAATACATAGAAGCATCACCAAATGGTTCAAAACTCATCGTCAATATAAGTCCAAAAATTTGATGTTCTTGTGCATGTTAATTAGGTTTATTCTCTTACAATTCATCAAAATTAGAAAAATGGGTAGCAAGTCAAGGGATTTGATCATGGGAAAAATTCACAGTTAAGAGGGTTTGAAGTAGAGTACCATCTTCTTGGTACGTGCTTGACTTTGATCATGACTTGTATCTTGAATGAAAATAGAAAGCTAGCTGCACTGTAGAATCATTGTTAGAAAAATAACCACAAAATCCTTTTTAATTAAAATAATATATATATATATATATAGACTGCAGGAATCGGGTAGCACGACCCCCTATAAATTGCATTGCGCTTGATAAACTTTTTAACGTGACCGGCGGCGCTAGCGCGACACGCCCTCCAGTACCACGGGACGGGGGAGACTAGAACTCATGACCAGCAGAGCCGCAACAGAATTACTTAGCCAACCGAGCTAGGGCCCCCACCCAATCCTTCTAGATATTTCAAGACAAGACATTTCAGTTAATTTCTAAGAGAGGTAATTTCACTAATCAAACAACCATCAATCTATTTACTGTATATAATTTCCCAGAATTTAGAATTTGAATGTGATAAAACTAACCATAATTACCAAATATTTGACACCAAAATGTAGTACAAAATGAATTGTTTGATGATAAATGTGTTTTGATAAACCAGATATACCCTTGATATATTGATTTAAATAACAAGGAAAGATCAAACTGGAGACAACAAGATAACATTCATTAATTCACTTCAACAAACAATTGAAACTAGAATTGGTCACTTCATTCTATTGATCTTCAAAAATATTTTACAATACATTTCAAAATTTTGTCCTAACTGACATGTCAAAAAGTGTCTCATCAGTTACCCAGTTTTAACATAAATCAAAAAGTCTTAATTATCGTTGTTTACATAGAATTACATAAAAATTTAAAAGAAATGAAAGATGAGAAGTGAAGAGAATTTATCAGATGTTGAATTCCACAACACTCATAAGATATAGAAGTCTATTACTCATCATAAGGTACTTGTGATCATTCAGATCTAGCAAGGTCCTCTCTCCATGATAGTATCTGCAAGGATTGGTACTTCACTACAAGGCCTATTCTTTTGGGGGAGCTAGATATGTCTCCTCCCATTGGTAGACCATGTAATCATGAGGCCGTTTGTACTCCTGTATTTTTTATGTGTTGGCCAAGTGACTCTTCTATCTGTTTTCCAATAATCCTTTGGTATCCACGATGAATTTTGAGTACCCAACATCTAGTGCAATTATTCCATCCAAGGTTAAATTGAGGTGGTGAATATTTATGTCACCATCCTTTTGTATGCTAGTGAGGCAGTTGGGAACAATTTTTCTAAACTCATCTATCCAATATTTGGAGCCTTTCAGTTGATCATCGTCCCTTAGTATCTTAGGCACGAACCACTACTTTAGCGTGTGAAATGAATCCATTCTTGCCTGGATCTTTTTCTCTTTTGTAGAAATGTATTGAAATTCATTTGTGACCATTCAAACCATTTTCTCAGTAGGCTTTAAAGATGTGGGGGCCTCAACACTCCATTGTAAAATTTTGTATAAAGTCATTAAGGTGTGATGTATAGGTTGTCATTTCTTGAATAAGGGGTCCAATATAGGTATATGGGCCTTTATTTGATCAACTTCTTGTGACAAGGAGATATAACATTCATACAAAAATTTTCAATTTGTCCACAATTAGTTTAACCTTATGCTCCAAGATTTTTTCCAATACCCTGAGGGTTTCTCTCTTTGCTCTTTCCTTTAATTCTTCATTACTCAACTTCTCAATTTCTTGTTTTAGCACATTAACTTGTTCAAGAGTGATTTCACCTATATCAGTTTGGATGGCAGGGGGTTGGTATACTATTAATTATGTGCTTTGGGAAGGACCTGCTCCCTTCAAATGCTATTTTAATTTTACATTTTCTATGAATAACCTATTCACTTCATCATTCATACTAGTTTGTGCTTTTTCATATTTTGCTAATCTAAGCTCCATAGCTTTAACCACATTCCTAGTAAACATTATTGAGTGTATTGTCATAATATCTGCCTCCAATGCTGATGTGTATTGAAGTGTCTTTACCATGGCATTCCCTCTCATTTCTTTTACAGCATTAAGCAATCTTTATTTTTTTGTTTTTTTTTGCTTGGTCCAAAAGGCTAGGGTTTCAACTCTTGGATTGTAACTTGTGCCACTCATTCCCTCATCTAAATTGAATTTAGAAACCAACATGGGATCTTCTTGGCTTCTTACTTGATCTAATAAGAATATATTTTTTAACTCCATCCCATGAATAATTAGTATATTGTTTTCTAAGACCAATTTTCTTGCTTCTTGGGGACTAACAGTAATTTCATAATCCTGAGTTCTTCAAGAGTTTTGGAAAAAATCTAGTCATGTTGTGACTCCTTAGTGCCCATCTTATTAATTTGGAGTCTCTCCTCAAATTATTTCATTTTCATCTTAAACCAAAAATCCTTAAACTCGAGAGTTAAAATAAATTCATCATCTTCAATAAATCTAAGGGCAACAATCGCCCTTTCATCATCATGCACTTCTTGATCATTATTCCCATGTAAACCCACTCTTTCTTCTAGTTTTTGAGCACTAGTTGCAAGCTTAGGCGGTGGCTAATCAACTTCATCATCTTTAAAATTCAAAGTGCATTGGATACCTCTTTAGTATCCCCTACTCCACTTATTTCATATGCCACTAAGGGGGCCACTCCATGTGTCTTATGCCTTTTAGGACTTGGTTGCTCAGGGGATGCTTCTAATTGTATTGTGGTAGTGTTTGGTAGGGGCTATATGATTACAATACCAATTGGTTTGATGAGCATCTTGGAGGGTTTTGAAGACTAATGCTTAGGTTTCTTTTTTGGTTCAACATATAATCTTTGAAAGTTGTCAATTATTACATTCATCCTTCTGATAGGATCATTTTCTTCAACATAGAATACTTGGAATCCACTGTCCCTTTTCTTCTCCTCCTCAAGCCTCTTTATGATTTCCCACTTCCTCTTCCTCTAAAGAGCTTCATTAGGTGTAAAGAAATTTCTTATTACATATTCTTCGTAATCCATTACATGGGTAATCCTAGCTTTAGTGAGAAGTGTTTACTTTATAAAATTAATATGCCCTTCAGGATCAAAGACCCTTTCTCCTCATGACTTCAATGAATATTGCATCTTCAAATAGTTTTGCAGTTCTTCAAGAGTGTCAGACCCTACAGATAGCCCCTCACATTTAGTTAGGTCAGGGAGGAATATCCCCTTTTTCTGTCTTTTCATAACATCCTGCTCCATCCATAACATTTTCCTCACAAATTCAAAAAATTCAATTCAAATAGAAACCAATTTAGGTAAAACATGCAGGGCTTGAGGACACCCATAGACCCTTATTATTGTTTGGTTTGCTGAGAAGAACCAGTCACCGAAATTGTGAGTGTGTCCTTGCTCTGGCTTCAATGATAAAGGTCTTAATACTTGCAAGATTTTATTAGGAAATATTGGTGAAATATGACCAAGAGCACCCATGGCCTTTACTACAAAATCATCATGAAATATTACATAATCAGTATTTTTACATCTACTATCCTAGATGTAACACTAGTTTTGTACAAACAACCTATTCCCTTCATCATCAGTCATTCCCAAACACATTATTTTAGTCCATCTATTTCTATTTTGGTACACTATTAAATAACACAACATAGAGTATTTCTTGAAAGTGATGGGAGCTAAGTTCTCTCTTATTTGCAAAAATCCCTCATCTAGCCCTTTCTCAATTTCAACATCAAAGTCATATTCAATGTTGACTTCAGGATTTTGTATCCTCATTTCCATCATCATGAGGTATGTTGGTATCCTCTCTTTAGCATCTATTCCAAGCACTTGGCACAAAGCAAAATAAGTTCTTTTGAAATGTACTTGGAAGTCTTCTATGGAAAATGGCTCATTTTGGGATGAGGAGATAGGTATCGTCCTATTGTTTACACCCTTTTTCATGTGTAAAGGAAGTTTATCACTCCTATAGGTTTTTATCAATATCCTATAATCCTCCTCACTTCTATCTAAGTCGATCTTAGTGATAGCTTGCTTGTTTAACATAAAACACTCTATAATTGCTTCTTTAGTTAGCACCACTAATGGTGAACCATCTAGCATTATTATAGTCCTGGTAGCCAAGTGATAATATTGTTCCAATACTTTAATAAACTAAACATATACAAAGACATTTGGGGCTATCAATTTTTCCAAATCTAAGGTCTAAGGATTCAAAACTAGAACCTTCTCAACCCTTTTTTCATAGAGTACCAAAACAGATCCCACCCTGAGATAGGGATAATTGGGTCTCTACATCCATGGGCTGTATCTTTAAACACCTTTTTGGATACTTTGTCTATAAAATTAGGTAACACATCTAAAATGGATTGTTGTAGGGACCTCTTCTTTGATTTAGAAAACTATGGAATCTTCCTTTTTACTCGCAAGTTGACTTCTTTTGGGTGGCATCATGAAGAATTTACTCCTACTTGATTTTTTAGGTGTCTACTTGTAGAAGCAAATTCAGTTCTTATACACTTGCTACAGAGGGTTTATGTGAACTTACCCAACTAAATAATAGTTGCAAAGTTTTCCTACTTGAACTCCCTTGCCTCCGATACATTGAGCTTTGTGAATGATTGCCAAAATGTTGTCGAGTCCCAAGTAATATTTGCTACTAAGCTCAGTCACCTCTCTATTAATGTTAATTTGTGAAAAATATTTCAAAATATTCCTATATTTCAAGTTTGAATACATGTCGTTGATCTTGGGAAATCGAACAGTGTAATCATTTAATGCTTGATAGCTTGTACCGCAGTATTGCTCTATCATTTAAAGACCATTATGAGGTAGTGCTAGCAGTACTGCCACCCTGTGCACACCCCTTTGGACTCCCATGGGACGGTGGGTTAATTCTAGTGGTAGAGTGACTGTTCACCACCATATTTCACTATCATATCAAGACTACTGTAGGGAAATGGTAGTAGTACCGCCACCTCACACACACCCCTTTGGACTCCCACAAGACAATGGGTTAATTATAGTAGTTGAGTGACTGTTCACTGCCATACCGCTCTATCATATGAAGACCACTGTAGGGTAGTAGTATAAGTACCACCACCTCTTGCACACCCCTTTGGACTCTTGCATGACAGTGGGTTAATTCTAGCAGTTGAGTGATTGCTCACCACCATACCATAGTGCTAGTGTTTACCCCTTGCAGGGCTGCAATTTACTTTAGTTGTTAACATGTTCTCATTGCCACCCTACAGTATTCATATTTGGTTGCCACAGTATTGCAGTAAGCATTTGTACATTGACCTATATGTCCCGCCATCCACACATACCTCTATTTATTATTGCAGTAGTGCGGTATTGGATTTTATTATGAATGGAGTATTTTAGATATCATTTTATTGAAAAGATTGAACAATTTTCTAATTTTGTAGTCTCTCAATTTTAGTTTTTAGTGTCATTTAGAACTAAAAGATCATTTATTTGTTTGTAATAGGGAGGGTTAGTTCACCTAATGTTAAGATATCTATATGTATTATTAAATGACAGATGTTCATTATATGTTTGCATCTAGAAAATATATAGGACATAAAATAAATTATATTCTAACTAAACAAAATTAATTTCAAATTTTCAACCAAAGTAAGAAAACTAAGAATAATGATTGAACCTAACTTTAAATTCACTTCAAATCAGCAGTGAACATCTTAGGTTTTGCATACAATGTACTAGTAGAATAATGATGATTACATTAAAAAATGTATTAGTAAAATAATAGTGAATAAGCATACCTATACTTAGATCTTTATTACATTCAATAATAAATTATACCATACATATAACCAAAGTTTAGGTGACAAGCTAACCTCTTAAGGTGACAAAACATCATCATAATCATCTACATTTCTAGCAAGTTTAGAATCTTGATCATTCATGTCTACATCTGCTTGACTTTCTTCCTCATCCTCATTTGTGACATGCAATGGATTCTCTCTCCCAATCTCTTCATTGGTAATAAAAATTTCTTCTTCAAACACTCCATGATCGTCTTCATCCACTTCTTCGAATGTTTCTTGTAAATTAACATATTGCTCATCGAGCATTATATCAATAACTTCCATGAATTTTCATTTTGAACAAGACTATGTTTGAATGAAATACGACCATCCTGGGCTTCTTACATCATCAATTAGAAATGATTGGTTAATTTGAAGAGGGGAAACATACGGCTTATTCGTCTCTAATAAAAATTGTCTTCTATTTGCACGTACAAATCCATACTCATCAAATTGTACTGCAGATGGTCGGATCCACTTACATTTTAATAATATAGGACTATTTTCACCATAGTCCACTAGAATAATTTGTTGGATGAATCCAACATAAAATTTCTTCTCAGTTTTGTGAAGAAATTTAGCACTAACAACACACTCACAATTTATCTTTCCTTTGCCTTTTTCTTCCACTCTTAAATGACTACCATAGGCTCACATTCCACTGAACCGCGCAACCCATAAATGTGGAGATTATGAAAGCTCAATTTCCTCCATTGTTATATCTTGACCTTCTTTTGCATCACTAATTGCATTAGAAATCCATTCTTCAAATTTTGGAAAAGAATCACCTTGAATCAAATTAGCATGGCGTTTGTACCTTTGAGGTCGATGTTGCATTGAAGCTTGATTGTCTTCTTCATATTTTCTACATAGAATATTAACATACAAATAGTAAGATTGATAATATAAATGTGTAAATGCAATTGAGTAAATAAATTATTGTGTAATTTTATTTTTACCTATGCCACTTATCGAACGAAGATGTGTTTTGAAGAATATAGGCATGTATTGCACTTCTTTGTTGATGTGATAGCTTGAAGCAAAATCCATTGCCTTCTAATACTTCACCTACAACTGTGTCTTCTTCGTCATCATCCCATACACGCCGATTGAAATTTTTAGAATCTTTCATATATTCTGTGCAAAATCCCATGGCCTCTTGCATTGAATATCCCTCTGACATGTCACCTTCCAATTTTTCCCTAGTACGAACAATTTTTTTCAAAACCTTCATACATCGTTCTATAGGATAAATCCATCTTGTTCTTATTGGGCCACAATGCTTTAGTTTATATTGTAGATGTATCAAAAGATGCATAGAAATGTTAAAGATTATTGGTGGAAATTCCCATTCCAATAGACAAAGGACTTTAACAACCTCCTCCCTCAAACTATCAAAGTTCGAAGGATCTAATACATGTAAACTCATTCTCTTTAATATTAGGCCCAACCTTATAACTGCCAATCTTGGCCCCTTTGCCAAAATTAATATATTTACACAATAGGTAAAATATTCTCCATTATGACATGATATTCATGGGTCGTGAGGCCTCTTAAGCCATTAATATCAGTTTGGCTTCTAATACTACTACTTACATATCTAGTGGGAAAGCAAGTCTAAGACAAACTATAAGCATTGTGCATGTTGTTCCTTTGTCCAAACATAAGGAGAACTAGGTTTTCTATATTTTTCATTATCATATTTTTCAACCCAAATATTTTGATGAATCTTTAGTTGTCGAAAGTATTCACGTGATGAAATAGTATCAAAAGCACCAAAAAGAGCTTCTATAATAACATAGGCTATATTTTTCTCAGTATGCATAAAGTCAACAGTATGCCTAATGGCTATATCTTTAAAGTATGGTAACTTATAGAATATGCACAACCTTTTTACACTGATTTCATTACATGGATCATATCTACTATTAGCAATCCCATCATTTAAAAAAAATGACATTCTTTTTTGTCCATTCTCAATAATGTAATCACCTATTATTAGCAATGGTGCTTCACGATTCTCTTCTTGACCATTGAATTGTGTTTTTTTTTTACGATATGGATGATCCATTTTAAGGTAAGCATGATGTCCATAATAAATACACTCACACAAACTTCTTGAGCACCTCACAAAATCCTTAAAGTTGCAAGTAGGACATCCATGGTATCCATGAACACTAAGACCAAACAATGTGCCATATGAAGGAAGATCATGAATCGTAAACAATAAGGAAGTTCTTAAAGTGAATTTGATTGAATGACCATCCCTTAAAAATTGAATTGCTTCAATTCCTTTCCACAATTCCATTAGCTCATCATATAATGGCTCTAGATAAGCATCAATTGTATATGAAGTCACACTTTTCTTTCCTGGTATAATCAATGATAGCATTAAGAAAAATAGTTTAGTTGCTAACCATGGAGGAAAGTTATAATTTATTAAAAACACTGGCCAAGTTGACCATTTAGTACTTTAATCTGAGAATGGGTTCACCCCATCTAGAGCCAAACCTAACTTTATATTACAAGGATCTTGAGAAAAATTAGGCCATTTGTTATCAAATTCCATCCACGTCTTAAAATTAGGCACATGTCATTTTTTTCAATTAGTGCTCTTATTTTGGGCATGCCATTGCATAAGTTCAACAATTTCTCTACACCTATACATTTAGAGTAATCGTGGGATTACCAAAAAGTGGTGAAGAAAATTTCTAGGAACCACAACTGATTTCAACCCTTCTCTATACCACCCTTCATGAAATTTTAGACATTCACTCTCACTTGCAAGATTCTTAAAAAATAATACACAACCATTCACACATGTCTGGATGTTTTCATACCCTAAGCCTATCTTAGTGATTTCCTTTCTACATTGACTTTGTTTTATTGGCAACGTGGAGTTAGCTGGTAACAAAAAACTGAATAATTCCAATAACTGATCTACACTCTCATTTGTCCAACCAAACACCACTTGCAAGTTAACAATTTGAAGGATTGTTGTCAAATGAATTAACCTACAATTAGAATACAAAGGCTTTGAAGCCTCCTCCATCAACTTGGCCTAATCATTGTTTAGACCCTCATTCAACATTCTATCAATTTCAAACACTTCATCTAACATTACTACCTTTTCATCTATGTTTGGTGCCACTTCATCTATGTTTGTTGCCTCTTCATCTCTCACACTCTGCCATTCTATCATATCTTTAGAATAATTGAAATTCCAAGGGCTTATACCACTATGCCCATATCTTATCATATGTTGATAAATTTGACGTCTTTTTTTCACCTTTCCACCAAGATAGTCATTACATGGACATGGATATTTGTCCATGTCACTCTCATCGACTATTCTCTCATCAAATGCATGGTATTTCAACCTTCGACGTTGATCCATCTGTAATGTTCTACACATAGCAACAAAAAATTATAGACTAAGAGATAAAAAATATATTTTTTAATTGAGAGGAATTTCCATAGCAATAGAGTTATAGAGAGTAAATAAAATAGAGAGTTTAACTAATGAATTGTAAAAAATAGATTTTTGTAGTTTATATTCAAATTTTTTATTACATTGCATTGCACATCTTTCAAACTCAAAGCATTACTTCACATTGCATAACTAATAACTAGATGTTGATAGATGACAAAATTTCAATTACAATATAGTTTTTACATAGTCAACCTAAGCAGTTATGCAATTACTTGACATTGCAGAACTAAGAACTAGGAGCATCTGCCAATTGCATTTGCTTGTCATGGCATTCCATGAGACCACATTTCTTTGAGGCATTTTTTCAAAAAGTTCATTGCCTTGTCTATGCTACCACATTTTTCATACATGTCTACCAAAGCATTTTATCAAACAATTAACTACCTTGTTGCTATGGCTAAAATCCTAAAACAAGTGCTTTTGAACAAGCTAGGGATGCTTGGAAAAAATCTATCAAATCATGATAGTAAGCTATAACATAGACAAGGTAGAGAACTGGTTGAAAAAATTCCTCAAAGAAATGTGGTCTCATCATGATGGAATTCCATGAAAATTAATAACAATTCACTTGGCATGGCATTCATCATGGCATTCCATCACCATGGGACCACATTTCTTTGAGGCATTTTTTCCCAAGTTCATTGCCTTGTCTATGCTACCACATTTTTCATACATGTCTACCAAAGCATTTTATCAAACAATTCACTTCCTTGTTGCTATGGATAAAATCCTAAAGCAAGTGATTTCGAACAAGCTAAGGATGCTTGGAAAAAATCTATCAAAGCATAATAGAAAGAAATAGCATAGACAAGGAAGTGAATTGGTTGAAAAAATGCCTCAAAGAAATGTGGTCTCATGGTGATGGAATGCCATGACAATCCATAACAATTTTCTTGTCATGGAATTTTTCATGGCATTCCATCACCATGAGACCACATTTCTTTGAGGCATTTTTTCCAAAGTTTATTGTCTTTCTATGCTACCACATTTTTCATACATGTCTACCAAAGCATTTTATCAAATAGTTCATAGCCTTGTTGCTATGGCTAAAAGCCTAGAAAAAATGATTTCAAAAAAGATATGGATGCTAGGAAAAAATCTATCAAAGAATAATAGTAACCAACAAGCTATGGTCTCATGGTTTTTTTTTGGCATGAAAATCAACGTGATTTTATTTGCATTTTTTTTGTAGGTTTTAAATGCAGTTTTTTGGCAATTTTGCTATTTGAAATGGGGAAAAATATTTGTGGTAATTTTTGTGCACTTTTTAATTGTAGGATTCTCATAGTTAGTAAAAAAGGTAGCATTCATGAAGGAATGGAAAAGATATGTAGGGCCTTTCAATTATACCCGTATTATGCAATGGCATTGAATCATTTATCAAAGCATTTTTTCTTCATAGGGCGACATTTTCTTGTGGAACAATTAACTGAGATAGCTCTTGTTTCAACTGACCACCCTCTCATGAAATCTCATTCATATTATAATCTTGCACAATCTTATCATAGTAAAGGTGATTATGACACCACTTGTCAAGGAAAGCCAAAGGCCACATGATTTTGTGGATAGGTTCAATTGAAACTGGGAGATCTTAAGAGTTCTCTCTCAAGTTTTGAAAAGTTTTTGGAGGTCCACCCTAAGAACTGTGAGAGCTTAAAAGTTGTAGGCCATATATATGCTTAGCAACGATAGGTAGAGAATTCTTTGGAAATTTTAAGAAAGATAGCTCGCATAGGTCCACATGATGCCCATGCATTTATCAAGATGGGTGATTTATTAATATTGTCAGATCCCAATGTAGCCTTAGATTCTCTTAAGATGCCAAAGTCTCTTCTAAAGAAGAGCAGAGAAGAATTACCCATTCAATTTTAAAAAACATTGGGGTTCTTCATTTTGAGTGTGATGAACTAGATTTGGCTCAACAAAATTTTATGGAGGCATTAGGAAATGATGTTCTGCCTCTACATAAATCTTCATGGTCAGTTTTGTGCATTTTTTACTTGTAGGATTCTCATAGTTAGTGAAAAAGTTAGTGTTCATGAGGGAATGGAAAAGATGCATAGAGCCTTCGAATTATACCCATACTTTGCAATGGCATTGAATCATTTAGCAAATCATTTTTTCTTCACTGCAGGGCAACATTTTCTTGTGGAATAGTTGACTGAGACAACTCTTGTTTCAACTAACCACCCTCTCATGAAATATCATTCATATTATAATCTTGCACGATCTTATCATAGTAAAGGAGATTATGAAACCACTTGTCAAGGAAAGCCAAATGCCATAAGATTTTGTGGATAGGTTCAATTGAAGCTGGGAGATCTTAAGAGTTCTCTCTCAAATTTTGAAAAGGTTTTGGAGGTCCACCCTGAGAACTATGAGAGCTTAAAAGCTCTAGGCCATATATATGCTTAGCAAGGGCTAGCAGAGAAGGCATTGGAAATTTTAAGAAAGGAAACTCGCATAGATCCACCTGATGCCCATGCATTTATCAAGATGGGTGAGTTATTAATATCATCAGACCCCAGTGCAACCTTAGATTCTCTTAAGATGCCAAAGTATCATTTGAAGAAGAGAAAAGAAGTACCCATTTAATTGTTAAAAAACATTGGGGTTCTTCATTTTGAGCGTGATGAACTAGAGTTGGCTCAACAAAATTTTATGGAGGCATTAGGAAATGATGTTTTGCCTCTACATAAATCCCTGTGGTCAATTTTGTGCATTTTTTAATCATAGGATTCTCACAGTTAGTGAAAAAGGTAGTGTTCATGAAGGAATGGAAAAGATGCGTAGAGCCTTTGAATTATATCCATACTCTACAATGGCATTGAATCATTTAGCAAACCATTTTTTCTTCACTACAGGGCATCATTTTCTTGTGGAACAGTTGGCTCAGACAACTCTTGTTTCGACTGACCACCCTCTCATGAAATATCATTCATATTGTAATATTGCATGATCTTATCATAGTAAAGGTGATTATGAAACCACTCATGAAGGAAAGCTAGAGGCCACATGATTTTGTGGATAGGTTCAATTAAAGCTAGGAGATCTTAAGAGTTCTCTCTAAAATTTTGAAAAGGTTTTGGAGGTCCACCCTGAGAACTGTGAGAGCTCAGAAGCTATAGACCATATATATGCTTAGCAAGAGCTGAAAGAGAAGGCATTGGAAATTTTAAGAAAGGAAACTCACATAGATCCACCTAATGCCCATGTATTTATCAAGATGGGTGAGTTATTAATATCATTAGAACCTAGTGCAACGTTAGATTCTATTAGGACACTAAAGTCTCTTCTGAAGAAGAGTAGAGAAGAAGTACCCATTCAATTGTTGAAAAACATTGGGTTTCTTCATTTTCAGCATGATGAAGTAGAGTTGGCTCAACAAGCTTTTATGGAGGCATTAGGAAATGGAATTTGGGTTGAATTCATAAATAAAAGCCATAGTGCTAATTCTACAGTTTTTCTTGTGCTCTTTAAGGATATGAAATTCTCCCATTGACTAGAAGAAGGTGGTGTTTCACTTGAGTTACCATGGGATAAATTCACAACACTATTTAATCTTGCTAGGTTGTTTGAACAACTACATGATACTGAAAAATCAAATCTTTTATGCAGGCTAATATTGTTCAAGTTTCCCGATTATGTGGATGCATATCTACGTCTTGCAACCATGGCTTAGGCTCAGAATGAGATCCAACTAAGCCTAGAATTGATTGGGGATGCACTTAAGGTGGATAAAAACTCATCAAATGCTTTATCTATGCTTGGAAAAATGGAACTAAAAATAGGTTTCTGGCTTAAAGAAAAGAAACAATTAAAGCTGCACAAAGTGAATCAGATGCAAAGAATTCTTAAATGTTGAAATTTCACTTGGAAATTGGAATTATTTTGCAGCTTTTCGCAATGAGAGGAGGGATCTAAAGGTGGAGGCACAATATCTTGAGAAGGATAGAGAATTGTATTGTAGTGTTGGCACAAAGACGAGGAAATGTTTATGCTACAAATGAGGCAACCATTGTGCTAGTTGAAAGGGGTTAATTTGATATTACAAAGGAATTTTTTACATAGGTACAAGAAGCTATAGCAAGAAATATCTTTGTTCAGATGCCTGATGTGTGGGTAAATCTATCACATGTTTACTTTGCACAAGGACAGTTTACACTTGCAGTGAAAATATTTCAAAATTGTTTGAGGAAATTCTAATTTGGCATTGACACCCAAATTTTAATATATTTAGCTCAAGCACATTATGAAGCAAGATAGTGGAAAGATTGTAAATGAACATTATTAAGAGCAGTAGAACATTATTAAAAGTAGTAGATTGTAATGAGTGTTTCAAATTTGTGTTTAATGTAATGATGGTTTTGAATTACCTTTGAATTCACTGCAGAGGGCATCCCCAAATTCGATTTTGCTATAGAGGGCCTTGATGAATTCCTTTCCCTTGCCCGCCTTTTCAGAAGTCTCCAGGTCCTCTCTAGATCCTTATCACCCATACAAGTAGCTACTAATCAAAATTCCTCATGGTAGACTAACAAATGAGGTGAGGTCAAGCGAGATGAATGAATGTGCAATGAACATAAATAATCACACCAATACATCACACACATGAATACATCACACCAATATTTGGCCGAAATGTTTTTTAAAATTTTTGTCTACTTTGGATTTGATGACTAACTATTTAGTTATTTTTATTTCTGTGACTAAATAATTTTTTAGTCAACGATCAAATTAGTCATTTATTTACTCATTTATAGCTGATTTTAAAAAAATGAGTAGAATTTAGTCATTTTTAGTTGTTGTGACTAAAATTTTTAGTTACATAGTCATATATTTTCCAAATTCTACTAGTGTAACTTGTATGTTATCCTGAACTATTTTATTTATGAAAGAATTTTTCTCCCTTTCATCCATTGCTTCATAATCACTAGCAAGCTTTTTCTAGGTCAATGTGGACATTTCCTTATCCTTTGGTTGTAAACCCCAATACTTTTCCAAATTCTTCTGCATTAATGCATAACAATTCTTCTTTTCTATATTTATTAACAATTGTTCTTTTTTAATCATCATAATTTTGGGCACATACCATGATAAATTCTAGGCAAGGGAAAACCTCATGTAACATCAAGTGCCCTAATCCAGTGCCCCACGGTGCATTGATACTATTAACTTGCATTTAGTTTGCAACCTTATTCTTAGATGAGAATCTAAGTTCCGAGGTATGCCTACCATAGATTTTAGGATCATAAATATCATGGTATTCATTAGTGAAACCTGGGGTTTTAAGTAATTTAGCATAATGTATTTTTTTTATCTGATTTTGCTTTAGTGGTACTGGTGGTAGACATGTTTATACAATGTGAAATTGTGAATTCCGTAGTAGTCCTCCTTAATTTTTCTTAATTCTTAAGTCTCTCAACCCTAAACCCAAACTACAAAGTTTGGCAAAATAATATTTTAAGAAATGATGAAACATAGCCGCATGAATTCTTTCACTTACCCAAATTTTGATTCTTGAAAAGATTAATACTGACAGGCATGGAATGGCTTTATTGGAAGTGGAAACCAAAATAGGGTGGTGCACTACAATGAGCAATTTGAAGGCTAAAACCTCCCCATGTGCTAACTCTCTCACTTAAAAATAAAATCACTTAGCAGTAGAAAGAGCTTTTTTTAAACATTAAAGTGAATGAAACGTCAACATGTTGCTTCTGGACTACACAATTAGTACATGGATGTGCATTGACAATAAATTCTAAACCATTGATCTTTGTAAATGTAATGGTTATAGGGAAATTTTGGAGGTTTAAGTTCACAAGCCTAGCACTCTATGCATTTCATTTTGGAACGCAACTACAACCATCCACTAAATGTTCATCAAATAGTTGAAACTTGAGTAATTTATGATATAAACAATAAACATGTTTTTTAAAGGGGCCAATAACTTAACATTGCAAAGGAATTAATAAAATGAATAATGATACTAGGAACCAAGGGAGATCAATGAAAAATTAGAAATCAATAAAATTTCGGTAAACCCTAGCAAGAGTGAAAATGTTTAGCCTTTATAATGTTTTTTGACAATTTGATGGAAAATTTCTTTTTTCATTTGTATTGCTTTATGTTTTAAATTTGCATGCAAATATTTCATAAATATTAAATAGATAATACTTAATTTCTTAAAGGAAAAATAACTTATTTGAATAGAGTCATAGACACTGAACTCATAAAATAATTCTTTACTATAAATGAGTAATGAAGAATAACTCAACCATTTATTTTATTACAATTGAATTATAATGTTACATTATTACATATATTATTAGAGATGAGTAAAGCATGCAAGCACCAAGCTCTTGTTTTGCATAAATGACATATATGTTACTTTACATAATACATTTATACAAGTGTAAGCATCAAGCTTCTCTTGGAACGTTGGTGACAAATGTCGCTTTGAACATAAATGCATGGGACTTACCTGGTCAACCATGCTGGGGAAATGGGAGCTGTGAAGATACAAAATGTACTTATCCTATTTGAGAAAAAGAGTCATGCATAAGATGAGGGGTAGTAAATCTACTCCCATATTTTTCATGCAACTTTGATTCACTAGGATAACACTTATATCCATCAGAGCTCTTTAACCTAGTTCAAAACTTATCTAAGAATTCAGGTGAACCAAATCAACTTCTTTCCAATTCCACCTGTTATCAATGAGGATTGCACCCTAGTTAAGTTAGAATCAACTATCTTGTGTAACATGGACACATTCTCAAGCTATGGGTGACTTATGGCAAGAATGAATCTCCAGAGAGGGCTGGTTCCCCTGGTAGATCACCTAAAACTACCAAATTTTTGGAGAAAAGAGATAGAAGGATGATTGAAATGAAAATCCTAAAACCTAAAGGGTAATGCACCATAAACTTTAAAAATTATTCATTAATTTAACTCATAATTAGCTCTTAAAAAACATTTACTCTCACAATCTCATGTGAAACATGCAATACAAAAATGATTTGTATGAAGGATTGAAATTAAACACAACAAACAACCTGCATTACATGAAGCTTTTGCACACATACTTGCAATAATGAGACATACAAATGATTCAACACTTAGAATCACAATGAAAGATCAAATCATTTACTGCAAAATGAGACAAAAACCATGAGATGGGAATGCATTGTTGCTTTTATTGATCTGAAAGGAGATGCATACTCATATCATGAAAATATGAGTTACATTTAAAAGGATTACAAAAATCTCTATAAGTGATTAAGAGAGGAAGAAGCAATAATTCAAACTTTCCAAAAAACTAAGGTTTTCCCCAATATATATCCCCAATGAGTCTCCATGAGTGAATGGAAAAAATCTTAGCTAATTGCTCACCAAAATAGAAAATCAAGTGTCTTTTTTGAGAAAAGGGAAAAAACCATGAAAATAGGGTATAAAACTGATCCAAACCGAGTGAAAATAGGTGGAAACTTTCCCTCCCAAGTGGTTCAACCCAAAAGGAATACAAAATCACTTAGTTCCGGCTGAAAATAAAAAATAGAAGGCTCAATTCACTCATTCTTTCCATTTTGCACAATTGGAACTCGAACATAAATAAGAAACTTTCTATGAGGACATTCTGCACTTGCTCTTATTTTACTACATTTTATGACACTTATTAAAGAAATTTATAAAAATCATTACTTTAATAGTGCCTTACAATGTTTGCAGCTCTAACTTGCAAAATAGAAAGAGGTCGACCTTCGCTTTGATTTGATTTTTTGCAAAAAATACAAGGCTTACAGGGCTCACATGGCATTTGATTTTCTCAAAATTAGAAAAATAATTCCTAAGGCATATAGTCATATGATTTTCTTCAAAAATCAGAAAAAGACACTAAGGCATGAAAGGCTTAGGCTTGCAAAATGTGAAGAGGTTTTAATACCATCATGGGTATTAATATTTGCATAAAATTTTAAAAAATGTGGAAAGTTCCCCAAGGCAGCCAAAATAGGGTAAATGGGAACCCTAAACACAAAACCCGCGACCCTAACTTTTAGCATTTAATTTGCATTTTGATTTTGGTGAAGACTTCTGCATACCGCCATCAAACTAGGGTTTAAGCTTGAGCCTTTAAGTCTTCTTGTTGTTTTCTGGGAGCTTTCATGGAGAATCTCTATCGATTTTGTGTTGAGGCCGAGCTACGTAAGGTTCCTATTTTTTCTCTCCATAGTCAATGATGAACTCTTGCTATTCTCTGTTGTCTTCCATGAAAAAGTGATGAAAATGATTTCTCTTTGTAAAGAACAGTGATATTCTTTACTTTATTCCTCTATTATTGCTCATGGAGAATGTATTTCCTAGAAACATTGCCACACTTGGGCTCGACCCTTGGTTTTCTTTTCATTTTCTATAGTATCTTGAAACTTGGCAACACATGCCATGAATTTGAGTAATCTAAAACTTGTATACTATTTTCTATTGCAAATACAACTATGGTTTTGAAAACCCGTGACCTTCATTACAGACGTGGGCTTTAAAAGAGAAATGTTGATTGTAGCTTCTCCATTTTTCAGTCTTGGATGAGGGTTTTACTGTTCTATGTATATTTTTCTTGCATTTTCTGGGTGCTTTCTTTTCTATAGATGTTGAGGGTTTTGAGTCCTTTGCTAAGGATCCATTTTGGTCTCATAGGAAAAATGGCTAGTTGATAAAGCATCATTCACACTACTTGTTGTATACACCTTTCTGATGAATACACATCCTCTAGAAAACAATTTTACATTGAAAAAGAAAGTCCACTCTTTCATTCCCCATTTGGGTTTATCCTAAACCCACGTCCTAAAGACTCTATTCTTTTGCATTATGTAGGAATCTCCTTTTTCTATTGAGGAAAAAAATTATATTTCTTACTTAATTTACGCTCAACCCTTCTTTGGCACCTACAAGTGTTATGAGGACATCATCACTATAAGCTGTTGTTCACCACATATTCTGAAAACTTGCATGAAACACTACTTCTTATCATTAATTTGTCTCTTTAGGAGCATCAAAATATATGATTGAAAACCCTCCTTTCATGATTTTTTTTTCAAAATTGAATCATGTCAAAATGATGAAATAGTGACCACAAATACCGTGCCTTTATCTTTCTTTTATAATGATGTTGTCTTATATGCTCTGCTTAGGCACTAAACACAATGTCCATATGACTATACCTTTTCTTGAACTCTTTCACCCGTATTCCACTAGAGTATCTTTGTGTTTTACATATTGGAATTGTATTTTATTTTTTGAGTCTAATGATTAGATACACTGTCATGAAGCTCATTTTCTCTCATTCATAACTTCTATAACGACAATTCATACTCACTATGCTTATGAACATCATGATGGTTTGATTTAGGTAAATGCACCATTCACTGTTTACCATTCCTTGTATTTGAAATGATAATTGAATTATCCTTGTCTTTTTTCCTTTGTATTCTCACACACTGCTCCTCATTTGATCACTACACCTTGATCCACTCAAATATTGTCATAAGCTGAACCCCACTCACTAAGACTAAATCCCTTAGCTACCATGTCTTGAATTTAATGACTGATGCATTTAATTTTGTTGTTCCTTTTGTCACTTAATGAATGAGATACTTGAAATATAGCATCACATATGATATAGACATCAAGAAAATGATGTTGTGACATCAAATGAATAACATAAAATAAATATGCAAAACTAGGGATGATGTGAAAACTTGTAGATACACAAAGGTCCTTAGAGAGAATTGATGCACTTTTACTTTATTTTGCATATTAATTAAGCATTTAAATGAGCTCACTTCTCATTTGTGATTGTCACTTTAAAGTGGATGGATGCATCATTTCACCTTTTGATTTGGCTATCATGAATGGACAGTGTGCTCAGTTCTTACAGTCATTTTGTAAATCATCCCTCAAACTGAAAAAATGCTTTATTTGAACAATCCGAATGTCTTTTTCTTATCTCATTCCCCTCTTAAGAATTAGGTGGGATCAAACCTTGTGGGAGCCTAGTTTTCCACCACATGCTATGATTTTAAATGAAAATAATCCAACAATGAAAATTTCACTTATACTTGCACAATGAACAAACATGTTATATAGAAAATAGTGAAGCTCAATGCTCCTGTGATGTTTGACTTTAAGACTTTATTGGAACATGTGATAAGGGATCAATTGATTTAATGAATCATAGATGTAGGCTATATTTATGTTGATGAAACATATCATGAGATTTCATGTCCCAAGCTCTAACCAATTCTTTCAATCATCTACATGCACATCTGAAGACTAGGAGAGGAGGAGCTGAAGAAAAAGGACCAACACCAAGATTCTGCCACTTCAAGAAATGAAGGATATGATTTCTTTTCATGTGTTTTTCCCATGTTATCTTTAGTTGTATAGCATATATGTATGTTGTTTTAGTTCAGTCATGCCCATGGCTTGTGTGGGTCACTTGAGCACTTTTTCTTTCAATGTATAAAACAACATTTATGCAATCATGTATACATTTCCATCATAGAATGAACGGAATACAACAATATCATGCAATTTTTGTAATTTCCTCCTATTGTGAAACATTGCATAATAAAATTGTATCTCTTTTGAAAGCATCCTTTTTGCAATGGTTAAGCATAGCAAATTTTTTTTAATCCCCTTTCACTTTTTTAAAAGAAAATAATTGATTTGACTCTACCCAATTGTGCTGTAAGTGAAAAATGGGTAACATTTCTAGCAAATTTTGTTGAATACTTGCCTAATAAGGATATTAGACCAATAGCCTTAAACAATCCATTGGGAATGGAGTCAAAATTTCCCCCCCCTCAAACTCAAAAAAACATTGTAACTCAGTTGCAAATACTCCAAACACTAACAAACCAAACATAAAGCAAACTACCAAGGCCCTGTTTAGGACAAAACCAAAAAACAATACAACACTTATTGAAAACCAAACTGAATTGAAAGATATGCCTTAAGCACGTAGAGAAATGCAAAACCTATTCTATCCTACTTTAACCAGTCATCTTTGAAAATTTCAAATACATCCATTCACAGATTGGATAAAGTAGCTTCATTTTCTTCTGAAAAAAGAATGATTTACACACTTTTGAACCATTGAAAATAAGTGAAACATAGTTGGAAAAACAAGCATCTACTATAAAAATTCTTGGAAAACATAGAAAAAATCACCTACCCTTTGAGCTTGTTCAAGAATGTTGTTGGTTTGAAGTGCATAAGTAGGTGAAATTTGTTGTTTTCCAACATCAATCTCATGTTTTTCCTGTAGTCTTAAAAAATGTTTGAATGGGCATCTTGTTGGGAAGCTTCTCCTTGGAATTTGTTTGCTTGCTTCCTCTTTGTCAATTGACTCTTCCTCATACCTTGCAATAGGCTTGATAGGTGGTGGCTTATCCCAACTTCCTTCCAACTGGATTAGATGTTGAATTGGACATCCTCTTGATAAACCAATGTGCAAAGAATCAATGCTGATTTGCTGCTTGCATTCTGTAGTCTTCTCAACCTGAATATGAATTATGGCTTGATTAGGGAGGTCTGAAAACTTACCCAAATTGGAGTTTTCTAACTCCTACTCCTCTTCCTAAGTGAATGTATGATCAAGGAACTTGTTTAAAACTACCTCTTAACATTTGGCCTCTTCCTCCAAATGCTTTAGCTGCATACCTTCCTTGCAGTCCTCAAATTGATTAGTTTCATCTTGTTCAAATGAAAATAGGGCATGTTTAAAATCATGTTTTACTTGGATTTCCTCATCATTCACTTGGTCATCATGAGAATTTAGCAGAGTTGCAAGCTCTCTACAAGCTGAGCAACTAGGATCTTGACAGTCAAACATTGAATTATCTTGAAAAGACTGATCTTCTTCAAATAGTTTACTTGATTGTTCTTCAAGGAAAGCTACCTTCTCTATATCTATGTTAGCTTCTCCTTCATGGAGAGCCTAATCTGATTTATTTTCATGTTTAACCTGATAGTTAGTCTTATCTTCATGCAAAACAAGCTTGCCAGTCTCCAAAACAAAGCTATCCTTTTGCTCTTCTATATGAATTGAGATTTTATCTTCATCCTTGCTAGCTTCTTCAATGTAGCACAAAGGGAGTTATAAATTTTTTTTAGATGTTTCACATCCATTGAGAACATGATCCTCTTTGTGAATAGGGTTCTCTTTGTTTGACAAAATTTCTAGATCTTCTTCATCACTGTACCGGCTAGATACCTCAAAATAGTTGTCAATGTTTTGCTACTCAAGCTGATCTTGGTTTTCCAAAATCTATTCTTGCCCCTGAATTGCAAATACTGTGGGTATGAGCATGGTTTCTTCATCTTGGTGAACAAAATAAGGAAACTCATCAAATCAAAATTTAGACTCTTGCTTTTCACCACCCCTTCCTTTATTTTTATCAGCTTGCCGTGTATGATTAACCCTACAAAAATCCTCACCTTGCCAATTCATTAGTGCTACATCATGCTAGCCATATTCATGATGAGAACTCTGTTGGTCTATATCTTCTTGTGTTGCATCTTGCTGAGCAATAGCATTATTTTGCACCATTAAGGCTTGATTTATCTTGACATTCAAGCAAATTGATTGGTTGTGTGGTTGGTTACATAGGTGACACCAATCGTACTCTTGTGCCATATTGTTTTGTATAGGCACGAGCTCCCTTGAAGAGCTGGTAGCATTAGGATTATAAGGCTGAAAGGGTCTAGGATATTGGCTAACCTATTTCTTGAGATTGACGAAATCATTACTAACAATTTTACTAAAGGTTTGGAGCATGCCTTTTAACTCTTGAATTTATTGAGATGGACTTGGGACAATCACTTCTTGGGCTGTAGCTTGATAACCTATTGTGGGAACATGCAAAACAACAAATAAAGGGGGTAATGAAATAGGTATAGGTGGCTGCACCTTAGGAAAAATTGGCATTCATAGCCTAGGGGCTATTTTACCAGCCTGAATTAGGTTGTTTTAAGCTCTTATAGCAATTTCATAGGCACCTAGTAATGTTTCACCACCCATTGACTGTACCATCATTGGTATATCACTATTTAAAGCTTTTAGAAAGTAAAAAAATGCATGATTAGTAGTAGGCCTTACCGTTGCTGGTATTCGATCCCAAGTCCTTTGAAATCAGAGGTTGAAATTTATCATATGCTCATGTGGGGCTCTCTTGATGGTAGTCAACCATTCAATCAATGATAGGTTTTCTGACTTATCTTCAAACTGATTATGTAGAGTATCACCTAACAGATCCCATGAAGTAATTGAACCTCCAACCAATCCTCTAAAGCATTGAATTTCCTTACCCTTCAAAGATGTAGCCAAAAGCCTCATTGTAACATTCTCCTATGTAATATGATGGATTGAACATAATGTAGCCACATCCTTGATATGCTCAATTGGAGTAGTCCGATTTTCACCGGTGAAGAAAGGAAAGCCTCTCAAGGATGCTATCAGAATATCATCATGTGCGGGAAGTAATGGGATGCCAACATTAAATGTAACAAAATGCAATTGTCTTTCCATTTTGAAGAGTAGGCCTACATCATATGGTAGTCAAAACATGAACATTAAGAAAATTACCATCAACTTGATTCATTGTAGATTCTTGGGCTGCTAAAACCAACTAATATATGCTTAGAGTCACCATGGTGTTTGATGATAGGAATGCATTGCTGCTTTTATTGATCTGAAAGGAGATGCATAATCATATCATAAAAATCTGAGTTACAAAAAAAGCTTACAAAACTCTTTGCAAGTGATTAAGAGAGGAAGAAGAAATAATTCAAACTATCCAAAAAACTAAGTTTTTCCCCAATATATATCCCTAGTGAGTCTCCATGAGTGAATGAAAAAAATCTTAGTTAATTGCTCACCAAAATAGAAACTCAAGTGTCATTTTTGAGCAAAGGGAAAAAACCATGAAAATAGGGTATAGAACTGATCCAAAATGAGTGAAAATAGGTGGAAGCTTTCCCTCCCAAGTGGTTCGGCCCAAAAGGACTCAAAAATCACTCAGTTCCAACTGAAAATAAAAAATAGAAGGCTCAATTCACTCATTCTTTCCATTTTACATAATTGGAACTCAAACAAAAATAATAAAGTTTCTATTAGGACATTCTACACTTGCTCCTATTTTACTACATTTTATGACACCTAATAAAGAAATTCATAAAAAAATTACTTTAATAGTTCCTTACAATGTTTGTAGCTCTAAGTTGCAAAATAGAAAGAGGTCGACCTTGGCTTTGATTTGATTTTTTGCAAAAAATACAAGGCTTCTAGGGCTCACATGGCATTTGATTTTCTCAAAATTAGAAAAATAATTCCTAAGGCATATAGTCACATGATTTTCTTCAAAAGTCATAAAAAGACACTAGGGCATGAAAGGCTTAGGCTTGCAAATTGTGAAAAGGTTTTAATACCACCATGTGTATTAATATTTGCATAAAAGTTTAAAAAATGTGTAAAGTTCCCCAAGGCAGCCAAAATAGGGTAAATGGGAACCATAAACACAAAACCAGTGGCCCTAACTTTTAGCATTCATTTTTGTATTTTGATTTTGGTGAAGACCTCTACATGCCACCATCAAACTAGTGTTTGAGCTCGAGCCTTAAATGTTGGTGTTGTTTTCTAGGAGCTTTCATGGAGAATCTCTATTGATTTTGAGTTGAGGCCGAGCTAGGTAAGGTGTCTATTTTGTGCTCTCCATAGTCAATGATGAACTCTTGCTATTTTATGTTGTCTTTTATGAAAAAGTGATGAAAATGATTTCTCTTTGTAAAGAACAGTGATATTATTTACCTCCTTCCTTTGTTATTGCTTATGGAGAATGCATTTCGTAGAAACCCTACCATACCTGGGCTCGACCCTTGGTTTTCTTTTCATTTTTCTGCAATATCTTGAAACTTGGTGACACAGGCCATGAAATTTGAGCACTCTAAAAATTTTATACTCCTTTCTATTGTAAATACAACTAGGGTTTTGAAAACTTGTGACCTCCATTGTAGATGCGAGCTTTAAAAATGCAATGCCAACTACAACTTCTCCATTTTTTAGTCTTGGCTGAGGGTTTTATCGTCCTATGTATATTTTCTTGCAATTTTTGGGTGCTTTATTTTCTATAGATGTTGAGGGTTTCGATTCCTTCGCTAAGGACCCATTTTTGTCTCATACGAAAAATGACTCTTTGACAAAGCATCATTCACACTACTTGCTATATACACCCTTTTGATGATTACACATCTTCTAGAAAATAATTTTACATTGAAAAAAAAAGTCCACTCTTTCATTCCCCATTTGGGTTTATCCCAAACCCGCGGCCTAAAGACTCTATTCTTTTGCATTTTGTAGGAATATCCTTTTGCTATTGAGGAACAATGTTATATTTCTAACTTAATTTACACTCAGTCCTTCTTTGGCACCTATAGGTGTTATGAGGACTCCATCATTGTAAGTTGTGGTTCACCCCATATTCTGAAAACTTGCATGAGACACTGCCTCTTACCATTACTTTGTCTTTTCAGGAGCATCAAAATATATGATTGCAAACCTTCCTTTCATGAATGCTTTTCAAAATTGAATCATGTCAAAATGATAAAATAGTGACCATGAATATCATGCCTTTATCTTGCTTTTATATTGATGTTGTCTTATATGCTCTGCTTTGGGACTAAACACATTGTCCATGTGAATATACCTTTTCTTGAACTCTTTCATCTATATTCCACTAGAGTATCTTTGTATTTGACATCTTCACATTGTATTTAATTTTATGAGTCTAAAGATTAGAGACACTGTTCTGAAGATATTTTTCTCTCATTCAAAATTTGCATAATGACAATGCATACTCACTGTGCTTATGAAGAAAATGATGGTTTGATTTAGGTAAATGCACCATTCACTATTTACCATTCCTTGTATTTTCAATGATAAATGAATGCTCCTTGTCTTTTGTCCTCTGTATTCACACACATTGCTCCTCATTTGATCACTACACCTTGATCCACTCGGTTATTGTCATAAGCTAAACCCCATTCACTAAGACTAAATCCCTTAGCCACCGTGTCCTGAATTTCATGACTGATGCATTTAAATATGTTGTTCCTTGTGTCACTTAATGAATGAGATACTTCAAATATATGCAACACATATGATATAGAGAACAAGAAAATGATGTTGTGACAACAAATGAATAACATAAAATAAATATGCAAAACTAGGGATGACATGAAAACTTGTAGATACACAAAGCTCCTTAGTGAGAATCGATGCACTTTTACTCTATTTTGCATATTACTTAAGCATTTAAATGAGATCATTTCTCATTCATGATATTCAATTCAAAGTGGAGGGCTACCTCATTTCACCTTTTGATTTGGTTGTCATGAATGGACAATGTTCTTAGTTCCTACAGTTATTTTTTAAATCATCCCTCAAACTAAAAAATGCTTTATTTGAACAGTCTCAATGTCTTTTTCTTATCTCATTCCCCTATTAAGACTTAGGGGCAGCATGTTGGGCTCAACCCTTGTGGCAACCCATTTTCCACCACATGCTATGATGTTAAATGAAAATTTTCCAGCAATGAAAATTTCACCTATACCCACACAATGAAGAAACATGTTATATAAAAAACAGTGAAGGTCAATGATCCTGTGATGTTTGAATTTTAGACTTTCTTGGAAGATGTGATAAGGGCTCAATTAATTTATTGCCTAATAGATGTAGGCTGTATTTTGGTTGATGAAACATATGATGAGATTTCGTGTCCCGAGCTCTAACCAATTCTTTCAATCATCTACAGGTACATCTGAAGACCAAGAGAGGAGGAGTTGAAGAAATAGGACCATTACCAAGATTTTTCCACTTTAGGTAATGAAGGATATTATTTCTTTTCATGTCTTTTTCCCATGTTATCTTTAGTTGTATAGCTTATATGTATGCTATTTTAGTTCAGTCATGCCCATGGCATGTGTTGACCACTTGAGTACTTTTTCTTTCAATGTACAAAACAACAACATTTATGCAATCTTGTATACATTTCCATTATAGAATGAATGAACTACAATAATATCATGTAATTTATGTAATTTCCTTCTATTGTAAAACATTCAATAATAAAATTGTATCTCTTTTGAAAGCATCCTTTTTGCAATGGTTAAGCATAGCAGGAATTTGTTAATCCCCTTTCACTAATTTAAAAGCAAATAACTGATTCAACTCTACCAAAGTGAGCTGTAGGTGAAAAATGGGTAAAATTTCTGGCTATTTCTATTGAATGCTTTCCTACTAAGTATATTAGACCAATAGCCTTAAACAATCCATTGGGCATGGAGTCAAATTCTACCCCTCTCAAACTCAGAAAAACATTGTAACTCAGTTGCAAATACTCCAAACAACATCAAAAACCAATTATAAAGCAAACTACAAAGGCCCTGTTTAGGATAGAACCAACAAACAGTGCAACAACACTTATTGAAAACCAAACTAAACTGAAATATGTGTCTTAAGCACTTAGAGAAATGAAAAACCTATTCTATCCTACTTTAACCAGTCATCTTTGAAACTTTCAAATACATCCATTCACAAATTGGTTAAAGTAGCTTCCTTTTCTTCTGAAAAAAGAACGATTTACGCAATTTTGAACCACTGAAAAGAAGTGAAACATAGTTGGAGAAACAATCATATGCTGTAAAAATTCTTGGAAAACATAGAAAAAACCACCTACCCTTTGAGATTGTTCAAGAATGGTGTTGGTTTGAAGTGTATAAGTAGGTGAAATTTGTTGTTTTCCAAAATCAATTTCATATTTTGCCTCTAGTCTCAAAAAATGTCTGATTGGGCTGTTGGAGTTAACAACCCAAGATCTTCAATCTGCAACACCAAAGAACCTCCACAAGAGATAGAGAGAAGCAACAATGGAAGATGCTATTCCACCAAACAAGGATTGCAATATAATACTACATGATCAATGCAATACTATACAATGCTATATGCCAAATTACAATATGCTAGAGATGCCTTGCTTATAAAGGCAAGGATGAGAGATAGGATAAGACAAGATGATGACAAGTGTCTTAATCCTATCACATGAGACAACTAACTCATAACTACCTAGGAAAGTGGAAATTCTAGATAAGACAACTAATACTTATCTAGATATGACAACTAATATCCTAAGTAAACTTAACATGTGAATTAAGTCCCCTAAGTCCCTAGTAAAGGAATAAACTAGGTACAAGAATTATTCACACCAACACCCCCCCTTAAGTGCAACTTAGGGAGGTACAAACCAATGCAAACATGCAAAAGATGGGTCCTGGCTACTAGGCCTGATGAGGTACCCATGTACAAAACAAAAAACTCTCACAAGCGGAGAAAAGGAGAAAAACCCTGTGGGAGAAAACTCCTCTCCAAAAGAGAGAAAAGAAACAAAGAAAACTAATGAAGGAAGGAGGACTCCTCAAGACCCCCCAAGGACAACTTCCTTCACCCCAAGCATCGATCACAACTAAAGATAACGAGGCGATGCCAAAGGTTTAGTGAAGATGTCTGCAACCTGCTGATCTGTAGGCAAATACTCCAAGCTAAGAACACCATCCTGGATGAGCTGCCTGATGAAGTGCATGTGGATCTCAATATGCTTAGTCCACTGATGCTCCACTGGGTTGCGTGAAATATGAATGGCACTCTAATTGTCACACCAAAGAGTAGTGGGCTGAGTGGAAGGGAATCCAAACTCAGTCATCAACTGACGAAGCCACAAAACCTCCTGACTAGCCAACATGGCACCTCGATACCCAGCCTCTGTCGATGATAATGCAATAGTTGTCTGCTTCTTGCATGACCATGTAATTGGACCAGAACCAAGGCAAAAGACAAAGCCAAAAGTAGACTTTCGATCATTGACATCACCAGCCCAATCTGAGTTAGTGAAGCCCACAATCTGAGATGCACCTGAAGTGTAGTGAATGCCAAAATGAGTAGTGCCCTGAATGTATCTCAAGATATGCTTGGTAGCCTTCCAATGAATCTCATGAGGCTCCTATGAGAAGCGAGAGACAAGTCCAACCGCAAAGGAAATATCAGGATGACTATGTGTCAAGTACAAAAGACTGCCAACCAACTGCCGATACAAGGTAGGATCAACAGTAGTAGTGCAATTGGAAGACAATACAACACCTGACTGGAATGGAGTAGGGGCAGGCTTGCAATCAGCCATGCCAAATCTCTGAAGCAAATCAAGAGCATACTTCTGCTGGAAAATGAAGATCCCCTCAGAAGTCTGATGAATCTGAAGACCAAGGAAGTAATGCAAAAGACCAAGGTTGGTCATATCAAATCGCTCCATCAATGCTCACTGTGTACTCTGAATCATGGAAGTAGAACTCCCTATGAGAATCAAATCATCCACATAGAGCACAAGTATAAGTAGATCCTCTCCATGTCTCTGTGTATAAACTGTGGGATCGAAATGGTAGCGAGTATAGCCAGAAGCAAGCAAGAAGCTATCCATATTTTCATACCAAGCCCGAGGTGCTTGTTTGAGACCATACAATAAACGTCGAAGCCTGCAAACAAGTGAAGAGTCCTACACAAAACCTGGTGGCTGCTCCATATAGATCTCCTCATGAAGATCCCCATGCAAGAAAGCACTCTTCACATCCATCTGATATACTGACCATCCCTCTGATGCAGCTATAGCAAGGACAAGGCGAATAGAATCCATCTTGGCAATAGGAGCAAAGGTCTCAGAATAGTCAATTCCTTCAACCTGAGAAAACCCCTTTGCAACAAGATGAGCCTTGTACTTGTCAATGGAACCAGCTGCTGCATACTTGGTACGATACACCCACTTGCACCGAACCAACTTTCTTCCCTTGGGAAGAGGCACAAGATCCCATGTATGATTCTTCATCAAAGAAGAATACTCATCATCCATAGCACTATCCCACTCTGGAATACCTGAAGCATCTAAAAACTTCTGAGGATCATCTGAAACTGCATGACTCAAAAGACTAATTCCAAAAGTCTAAGAATGAGTACGGCGAGTGTTTGTGGGATCACCAACAAGAGGACCAGCCTCCTCAAGAGTAACTCGAGCCCATCGTGGCCTAGTGGGTGAGTGAGGAGGAGGTTCATCAAGACCATCATCAAAGTCTTCCTCAAGTAGCAAAGTATCATGAATTGAAGAAGACTGAGTAGGTTGTGATGAAGAAGAAGTCAAAGGAGGATCTGGATGGGTGATGGACTCAGAAAACTGAACATCACGTCGAAAATGAACCTCTCGTGTGTTAGGATCAAACAATCTATATGCCTTCACATCCTCACAATAGCCAACAAAGATGTAACGCTGGCTCTTCTTCTCCATGGATTTATGCCGACCATTCAGAATGAATGCCCAAGCCTCACTACTGAATACTTTGAAGAAGGATACATTAGGCTTGCGATGAGACCAAGCCTCCTCAGGGGTCATATTTTGCACTACCTTGTGGGGCATACAATTCTGAATATAGTTGGCACAATTGATAGCTTCAGCCCAAAAATCAGGAGCCATGGACCTAGACTGAATCATACAATTAGCCATTTCCCTGAGAGTCCTGTTCTTTCTCTCGGCCACACCATTCTGCTGAGGAGTGTAAGGAACTGTGTACTGATGAAGAATACCATGTGCACTACAAAAATCCTGAAATGCCTGATTTACATACTCCCCCCCATTATCTGTGCGTATCTGTCGAAGAGAAAAACCTGACTGCTTCTCCACAAATGTTTTGAAGGTCTTGAAGTTGGTGAGGAATTCACTCTTGAGCTTGAGAAAGTAGACCCATGTCTAGCGGGAAAAATCATCAATGAATGTTAGCACATACTTGGCCCTTGAAAAAGGAGTTGGGAATGACATAAGATCACTATGGACCAACTCAAGGGGTGTGGTTGCACGTGTAGTGTGACCCTTAGGAAAAGGATCTTGATGTTGCTTTCCAAGAACACATCCTTGACAAACACCATCTGTGCAAGTGATCTTTGGAAGACCAACCACTAAGTTATGTGCTTTCATTTGCTGAAGATATATATAATTCAAGTGCCCAAATCTCTCATGCCAAAGCTTGCTCATTGAATTAGCATGAGCAACAAAACATGAACCCGATGAAGACTCAAATCCATCAAATCGATACAAATGATTCTCATGATCAACTACTCCTGTTGCGACAACCTTCTCAGGATCTTGTAACTGTCTAATAGTCACATTTTGTGGAGTAAACTCAACTGACTTCCCATCTCCAGAATGACAAATCTGATATATGGAAAGAAGATTCGCTGAAATATCAAGAACAAGAAGAACATTCTCAATGCACCCATCTAGCATCTGAACGAAGCCTGTCCCCAAGACTGGAATCTGTGAAGAGTTCCCAACTACAATTTGAGAAGTAGAAGTATGAACAATGGAATCAAGAAGATCACGTGAATTTGTCATGTGATGTGAGGCACCTGAATCAAGAATCCAACTATCTGAAGGTGAATGCATAGCTCATGCAGAAAGAGCTTGCCCTTTGCCCATGGAAGAAGGCTTAGGCACTGAAATATTGTGCTTCTTCATAGCTTCCTCCAAGGCCTCTAATCTCTTAAAGCAATGAGATGCATCATGTCCAGTTTTTCCACAAAATGAACAAGGATCTCCTTTCTTTTTCTTGTACTTGGAAGAAGAATCTCCAGAGGTAGAAGAAGGAGATTGAGTGGACTTTTGATTGTTCTTCGGCTTCGGTTTGGAGGGATTCTCACTACTAGAAGATGATTCTGCTTTGGGCTTCTTCTTGTTCTTTCCTTCACCCTTGGATGATTGAGACATTAGAGCATGATTCTTATAATTAGGTAAGGCATCCAACTGAATTAACTTGGCCTCTTCCCTAGTAAGACGCTCACAAAACAACTCAAATGTAGGCATTTTGTAATCTTTCCCCATTGCATCCATAGTTGAATAGAAAGTAGAAGAAAACAATTGATAAGGGCCCTTTAACTTAGACAAAATCAAGAAGATACATTCATCACTAGATACATCATGTCCACATCCTTTCAACTGTGACAAAATCATCTTGAATTGTGCAAGAAAATCCTGCATTGAAGGAAATGCATCTGGAGAGAGGGATTGTAGTTCTGCTTGAAGTTGCAAGGTTCTGAAATGATTTATTTTATCATACAATTCTTCAAGTTTGTCCCAAACATTCTTAGGTGTTTTGCACTCCGAAATATGAAATAATAGATCATCAGATACATGTAAGCCAATGATCCCTTTTGCTTCATCCATTTTACATCTATGGACAAACTTTTCATAATCCCTTGTAAATTCAGGTTGTTCTGCATCTAACATTGGCCATAAACCCTTAGATTGTAACAATTGAGTCATTTTTAGCTTCCATGTATGATAATTGTGTGGAGTGAGTGGTTCAATTTTCCTTAGATCTGCCATGAACACCAAAAGAAAAGGACAATGTGGCACTTAAATTGTTCCTTTCACCCCTCTAGAATGTATTAAAAATTGATTTTGCAACCCCCCAGCTAATTACAATGAACAATTTTTTGCAATTTTACAAGTGACAAGCTCAAATCAACCATTTATAACACACGGTGATTTTTACAATTTTTCAGAAAAAGGAGCTTGCAAAGATGAAAAAAGAGGTTACAAACAGATTCCTTGCGATTTTCTAATCAATTTCAAAAAAAAGTTTTCCAAATTTTGACTTCGTTGGCAAAAGTTACATCAAGAACAAGCAATAAATACACTTGTACCTTCAAGCTGAAAAATTTGGCAAAAAATGGAAAAATCTAGAAAATTCACCTGCACCACTCTGAAATTCGTCGAACCAGCTTTCCGACGATATCTCGTTTGCGAAATCCGACTCCGTGGTGAAAAGTTATGCAAAAATGAAAAAAGGGCCTATTTTAGGCACTCTGAACACTAAACAGGGGCAAAATTTGAGCCCTCAGGGGCTGGCTGGCGGTCGACAATGTGACCAGGAGCTTGGCAAAAAATTCTGCCGGTTTCTGGTTAACCACTGGCAGTCTCGGGCTGACGGAGCGGTCGGCGGCGGTGACTGTTAGCGGCTCCCGTGGGTTGACTGTCGGCGAGGGGAGGCGGCGGTTTACCGACGGTGACTGTTAGACCGTCCGCTAGCGGTTAGCGGCTCCGGCTCCTGTGGCAGTGGCGGGCTGTGGTTTGAGTAACCGTTGGCGGTGACCGCAGGCCTGAGTGTTCTGCGGGCGGCTTGCAAGCCGCGGGCACCACAGAACTTGCAGCGCTTTAAGCGCTTTTCAAAATGTTTATATTTTTTGTTGAAAATTCAAAAATAAAATGCCGACGGATAAAATGAAGATTTTTGTTTTGAATTTTTTTTTGTAAAAACTAAAATATGCCGACAGAAAAAAAATATAATAATTTTTTTTTGAAATTTTTTTCTGACGACGTCGTACCTATGCAGGGGGCCATACGGCTGCCTCTGCTAAAATTTTTTTTGCCCCAAAGACAACTTTTGCCGAATATAGGCAAATTATATATCAAAAAACTCGGAAACAGCCACCCGGACGCAATGGCAGGCTTATTTTTGGCTCAAAGTGCTCCTGTAAAAAGTTGTTCACCAAATCTGAGCTCGAAACCCTTCTTTGCCAAAGCTGCAAATGGTGATGAAATTAAGTGAAACAAAAGCCAGATTTGACTTTTTCAAGCCTCCTGGACACAATGGGATAGCCTAAAATACTGTCACTATAGCCAAAAGTGCTACAATCACCAGATCTCACCAAAATGCAAGCATGCAATATAGGATACAAGAACTCAAAAAATGACAATAGAAATTGATGGAAACTCTCTAATAAAGAAATGGAAGGGGCTTGCCAGATTCAAAGCTCTGATACCATGTTGGAGTTAACAACCCAAGATCTTCAATCTGCAACGCCAAAGAACCTCCACAAGAGATAGAGAGAAGCAACAATGGAAGATGCTATTCCACCAAACAAGGATTGCAATATGATACAATATGATCAATGCAATACTATACAATGCTATATGCCAAATTACAATATGCTAGAGATGCCTTGCTTATAAAGGCAAGGATGAGAGATAGGATAAGACAAGATCATGACAAGTGTCTTAATCCTATCACATGAGACAACTAACTCACAACTACCTAGGAAAGTGGAAATTCTAGATAAGACAACTAATACTTATCTAGATATGACAACTAATATCCTAAGTAAACTTAACATGTGAATTAAGTCCCCTAAGTCCCTAGTAAAGGAATAAACTAGGTACAAGACTTATTCACACCAACATGGGCATCCTATTGAGATGCCTCTCCTTGGAATTTCTTTGCTAGTTTCCTCTTTGTCATTTGACTCTTCCTCATGCCTTGCAATGAGCCTGATAGGTGGTGGCTTCTCCCAACTTCCTTCCAACTAGATTAGATGTCAAATTGGACATCCTCTTGATAAACCAATGTGCAAAGAATCAATGCTGATTTGATGCTTGCATTCTATAGCCTTCTCAAACTAAATATGAATTATGGTCTAATCAGGGAGGTTTGAAAACTTACCCAAATTGGAGTTGTCTAAATCTTGATCCTCTTCCTGAGTGAATGGATGATTAAGGAACTTGTTCAAAATTGCCTCTTGAAATTTGGCCTCTTCTTCCAAAGGCTTTAGCTGAATACCTACCTTGCAGTCCTCAAACTGATTAGTTTCATCTTGTTCAAATGCAAACAAAGCATGTTCAAAAACTTGCTTTAATTTTTTTTCCTCATCATTCACTTGGTCATCATGAGAATTTAGTAGAGTGGAAAGCTCTCTACAAGCTAAACAACTAGGATCTTGACAGTCAAACATTGAGTTGTCTTGAAAAGACTGATCTTCTTCAAATAGTTTACTTGATTGTTCTTCAAGGAAAGTTGCCTTCTCTATATCTATGCTAGCTTCTCCTTCATGGAGAATGTGATATGATTTATTTTCATGTTTTGCCTGATAGCCAGTCGTATCTTCTTGCAAAACAAGCTTGCCAAACTCCAAAACAAAACTATCCTTTTGCTCTTCTATATGGATTGAGATTTTATCTTCATCCTTGCTAGCTTCTTCAATGTAGCACAAAGGGAGTTATGATTTTTTTTTATATGTTTCACATCCATGGAGACGTTATCCTCTTTGCAAATAGGGCTCTCTTCTTTTGATAGAATTTTTAGATCTTCTTCATCATTGTACCAGCTGGATACCTCAAAATACTTGTCAATGTTTTGTTGTTCAAATTGATCTTGGTTTTCCAAAAAAATTTCTTGCCCCTGATTTGCAACTACTGTGGGTATGAGCATGATTTCATCATCTTGGTAAAAAAAAAAGGAAAATCATCAAACTAAAACATAGACTCTTCCTTTTCACCACCCCTTCCTTGCTTTTTATCATCTTGATTTGTATGATTAACCCTACAAAAATCCTCACCTTGCCAATTCATTAGTGCTACAACATGTTGGCCATATTCAAGATGACAATTTTTTTGTTTTGGATATTCATGTGTTGCATCTTGCTGAACAACAACATTATTTTGCACCATTAAGGCCCGATTTATCATCCCATTCGAGCAAATTGACTAGTTGTGTGGTTCGTTACATAGGTGAAACCAATCATACTCTTGTGCCATATTGTTTTATATAGGCATGAGATCCCTTGAAGAGCTGGCAGAATTAGGATTATAAGGCTGAAAGGGTCTAGGATATTAGCCAACCTATTTGTTGAGATTGACAAACTCATTACTAATAGTTTTACTAAAGGTTTGGAGCATGCCTTTTAACTCTTGAATTTGTTGAGATGGACTTGGGACAAAAAATTCTTGGGTTGTAGCTTGATAACCTATTGCAAGAATAGGCAGAAAAACAACTAAAGGGGGTAATGACATAGGAATAGGTGGTTGCACCTCAGGAAAAATTGGCATTGACAACCTAGGGGCTATTTTACCAGCCTAATTAGGTTGTTTTAATCTCTTATAGCAATGTCATAGGCACCTAGTAATGTTTCACCACCCATTTACTATACCATCACTGGTATATAACTATTTAAAGCTTTTAAAGTACAAAAATACATGATTAGGAGTAGGATTTACCATTCAATCAATGATAGGTTGTCTGAATTGTCTTCAAATTGTAGTCAATTGTTCAATCAATGATAGGTTTTCTGACTTGTCTTCAAACTTTTTATTTAGAGCTTCACCTAATAGATCCCATGAAGTAATTAACCCTACAACCAATCCTCTAAACCATTGAATTTCCTTACCCTTCAGAGATGTAGCCAAGATCCTCACTGCAACATTCTCCTGTGTAATATGATGGATTGAACAAAATGTAGCCACATCCTTGATATGTTCAATTGGAGTAGGCTGATTTTCACTAGTGAAGAAACACAAGCCTCTCAAGGCTGCTACCGAAATATCATCATATTGTGCAATAAGTAATGGGCTACTACTTTTAAATGTAACATAATGCAATTGTCTTGCCATTTTGCATAGCAAGCCTGCATCATATGGTAGTCAAAACATGAACATTAAGAAAATCACCACCAACCTGATTCATTGTAGATTCTTAGCCTACTAAAACCAACTGAGATATGCTTAGAGTCACAATGATATTTGATGAGTTTTCCTCCAAAGGTTGACAACACTGAAGAAAACACCAAATCCTTTAGTATGTATACTTCTTATGTGCTATTCACACTAGATCTGCTTGAAAATTAGAGAATAGAGTCACTAGGTATGTTGTGCATACCAAAACAACAAAGAAAATTGTCTTTAAGTAGACTAAAACTCAGTTCAAAGTCCCACCGAGCGTGCCAAAAACTACTATCAATGAGGATTGCACCCTAGTAAAGTTAGACTCAACTATCCTATGTAACATCAAAACATTCGCAAGCTATGGGTGACTTATGGTGAGAAGGAATCTCCAGAGAGGTCTGGTTCCCCTGGTAGATCACCTAAAACTACCAACTTTTTAGAGAAAAGGGATAGAAGGATATCTGAAATGAAAATCCTAAAACCTAAAGGGTGATGCACCAAAAACTTTAAACTTATTCACCAATTTAACTCACAATCAGCTCTCAAAAAACATTTACTCTCACAATCTCATGTGAAACATGCAATACAAAAGTGATTTGCATGAAGGATTGAAATTAAACACAACACACAACCTGCGTTACATGAAATTTTTGCACGCATATTGCAATAATGAGACATACAAAGGATTCAACAGTTAAAATCATGATGAAACATCAAATCATTTACTACAAAATGAGACAAAAAATATGAGATAGGAATGCACTACTACTTTTATTGATCTGAAAGGAGATGCATACTCATATCATGAAAATATGAGTTACATTTAAAAGGCTTACAAAACTCTCTACAAGTGATTAAGAGAGGAAGAAGCAATAATTCAAGCTTTCCAAAAAACTAAGGTTTTCCCCAATATATATCCCCAATGAGTCCATGAGTGAATGGAAAAAATCTTAGCTAACTGCTCACCAAAATAGAAACTCAAGTGTAATTTTTGAGAAAAGGGAAAAAACCATGAAAATAGGGTATAGAACTTATCCAAACCGAGTTAAAATAGGTGGAAACTTTCCCTCCCAAGTGGTTTGACCCAAAAGAACTAAAAAATCACTCAGTTCTGATTGAAAAATAAAAAATAGAAGGCTCAATTCACTCATTCTTTCCCTTTTGCACAATTGGAACTCAAACAAAAATAAGAAAGTTTCTACGAGGACATTCTGTACTTGCTCTTATTTTATTGAATTTTATGACACTTATTAAAGAAATTTATAAAAAAAATTACTTTAATAGTGCCTTACAATGTTTGCAACTCTAACTTGGAAAATAGAAAGAGGTCAACCTTGGCTTTGATTTGTTTTTTTGCAAAAAATACAGGGCTTAAAGGGCTCACATGGCATTTAACTTTCTCAAAATCAAAAAAATAATTCCTAAGGCATATAGTCACATGATTTTCTTCAAAAATCATAAAAAGACACTAGGGCATAAAATGCTTAGGCTTGTAAAATGTGAAAAGGTTTTAATACCACCATGGGTATTAATATTTGCATAATGGAAAGTTCTCCAAGGTGGCCAAAATAGGGTAAATGGGAACCCTAAACACAAAACCCATGGCCCTAACTTTTAGCATTCATTTTGCATTTTGATTTTGGTGAAGAACTTTGCACGCCGCCATCGAACTAGGGTTTGAGATCAATATTTTCAGTCTTCTTGTTGTTTTTTGGGATCTTTCATGGAGAATCTTTGTCTATTTTGTGTTGAGGTTGAGCTAGGTAAGGTTTCTATTTTGTTCTATCCATAGTCAATGATGAACTATTTCTTTTCTTTGCTTTCTTTTGTGAAAAAGTGATGACAATGCTTTCTCTTTGTAAAGAATAGTGATATTCTTTACCTTCTTCCTTTGTTATTGCTTATGGAGAATATATTTCCTAGAAGCCCTGCCACACTTGGGATCAACCCTTGGTTTTCTTTTCATTTTTCTACAGTATCTTGAAACTTGGCAAGACATGCCATGAAATCTAAGCACTCTAAAACTTGTATACTCTTTTCTATTGGAAATACAACTAGGGTTTTGAAAACCCGTGACATCCATTGCAAATGTGGGTTTTAAAAATGCAAAGTTGACTGTGGATTCTCCATTTTTCAGTCTTGGCCAAGGGTTTTACTATTCTATGTATATTTTCTTGCATTTTTTGGGTGCTTTCTTTTCTATAGATGTTGAGGGTTTCGACTCCTTTGCTAAGGATCCATTTTGGTCTTATAGGCAAAACGGCTAGCTGACAAAGCATCATTCACACTACTTTCTGTATACACCCTTATGATGATGACACATCTTCTAGAAAACAATTTTACATTGAAAAAGAAAGTCCACTCTTTCATTCCCCATTTGGGTTCATCCTAAACCCACAGCTTAAAGACTCTATTCTTTTGCATTCTATAGGAATTTCCTTTTGCTATTTAGGAACAAAGTTATATTTCTTACTTAATTTATGCTCAGACCTTCTTTGGCACCTATAGGTGTTATGAGGACTCCGTCACTGTAAGTTGTGGTTCACCCAATATTTTGAAAACTTGCATGAAACATTGCCTTTTATCATTACTTTGTATTTTTAGGAGCATCAAAATATATGATTGCAAACCCTCGTTTCATGAATGTTTTTGAAAATTGAATCATGTCAAAATGATGAAATAGTGACCAGGAATATCATGCCTTTATCTTGCTTTTATAATGTTGTTGTCTTATATGCTTTGCTCAGGCACTAAACACATTGTCCATATGAATATACCTTTTCTTGAACTCTTTCACCTGTATTCCACTAGAGTATCTTTGTATTTTACATTTTGGCATTGTATTTGATTTTATGAGTCTAATGATTAGAGACACTATCATGAAGCTCATTTTCTCTCATTCAGAACTTGTATAATGACAATGTGTATTGATTGTGTTTATGAACAACATGATGGTTTGATTGAGGTAAATGCACCATTCACTGTTTACCATTCCTTGTATATGCAATGATAAATGAATGCTCCTTGTATTTTGTTCTCTCCATAGTCAATGATGAACTCTCGCTATTCTCTGCTGTCTTCCATGAAAAAGGGATGAAAATGCTTTCTCTCTATAAAGAACAATGATATTATTTACCTTCTTCCTCTATTATTGCTTATGGAGAATATATTTCCTAGAAACCCTACCACACTTGGGCTCGACCCTTGGTTTTCTTTTCATTTTTCTGCAGTACCTTGAAACTTGTCAACATAGGACATTAAACCTGAGCACTCTAAAACTTGTATACTATTTTCTATTGTAAATATAACTAGGGTTTTGAAAACCCATGACCTCCATTGCAGATGTGGGCTTTAAAAATGAAATGATTTCTATGGCTTCTCCATTTTTTATTCTTGGCTAAGGGTTTTACCATTCTATGTATATTTTCTTGCATTTTATGGGTGCTTTCTTTTGTATAGATGTTGAGGGTTTCAATTGATTTGCTAAGGAACCATTTTGGTCTCATAGGAAAAATGGCTAGCTAAGAAAGCATCATTCACACTACTTGTTGTATACACCCTTCTGATGATTACACATCTTCTAGAAAATTATTTTACATTGAAAAAGAAAGTCCATTCTTTCATTCCTCATTTGGGTTTATCCTAAACCTGCGGCCTAAAGACTATTCTTTTGCATTTTGTAGGAATCTCCTTTTGCTATTGAAGAACAAAGTTATATTTCTTACTTAATTTATGCTCAACCCTTCTTTGGAACCTACAGGTGTTGTGAGGACTCTATCATTGTAAGTTGTGGTTCACCCCATATTTTGAAAACTTGCATGAAATATTGCCTCTTATCATTACTTTGTCTTTTCAGGATCATCAAAATATATGATTGAAAACCCTCCTTTCATGAATGTTTTTCAAAATTGAATCATGTCAAAATGATGAAATAGTGACCATGAATACCATGCCTTTATCTTGCTTTTATAATGATGTTGTCTTATATGCTTTGCTCAGGCACTAAGCACATTGTCCATATGAATATACCTTTTCTTGAACTCTTTCATCTGTATTCCACTAGAGTATCTTTGTGTTTTACATCTTTGCGTTGTATTTGATTTTCTGAGTCTAATGATTAGAGACACTATCCTGAAGCTCATTTTCTCTCATTTAGAACTTGTATAATGACAATGCATACTCACTGTGCTTATGGACAACATGATGGTTTGATTTAGGTAAATGCACCATTCACTTTTTACCATTCCTTGTATTTGCAATGATAAATGAATGCTCCTTGTCTTTTTTCCTTTGCATTCTCACTCACTGCTCCTCATTTGATCAGTACACCTTGACCCACTCAGTTTTCATAAGCTAAACCCCATTCACTGAGACTAAATCCCTTAGCCACCGTGTCTTGAATTTCATGACTGAGACTACAAGAAAATGATGTTGTTACAACAAATGAATAACATAAAAAAAATGCGAAACGAGGGATGACATGAAAACTTGTAGATACACGAAGCTCCTTAGTGAGAATTGATGCACTTTTACTCTATTTTGCATATTACTTAAGCATTTAAATGAGCTCATTTCTCATTTGTGATTGTCACTTCAAAGTGGAGGGCTGCCTCATTGCACCTTTTGATTTGGCTGTCATGAATGGACAACATTCTTAGTTCCTACAGTCATTTTGTAAATCCTCCCTCAAACTGCAAAATACTTTATTTGAACAATCTGTATGTCTTTTGCTTATCTCATTCCCCTCTTAAGACATAGGGGTAGCATGCGAGGTGATGAGCTTGAAATATGCTCATAATTTGAATATTATGATGTATTTTTAATAACCTTACTCTTATTGCTCATGGTTGTTTTAACTCTTTGATTAAAGAATTTTTATCTAAAATCAAGTAGTATCCTATAGCAATACATTCCTATATTCTTGCAGCTTGACATCTCTATGTGTCTGTATTAATTGCCCTGTTTGACCTCCCAAATGACTGATATAATGCATGTGGTTTTTGGATAATGAAATGGATTTAATATGTGATTAATGAATGTGTATCATGTTATTTTCCATGCGTGATTTCTTTTGCTTATTTCTCCATGTGCATCACAGGTTGTTGAAGGGAGCATGAATGAGTCAAGCATAGCAGATCTCGGCCCTACAGTAAAGTCCATTTCCAACACAACATCAAGGAAGTTGTTCCAGCAAAGACTCCCTGACCGGGTCATTGGGAGGAAATCTAAATGATCATTAATCTAGGAAGGGTGGAATACTAAATTCTCTCCGAATCGTGTTGAACAGATATGTCTTCATTTATGAGAAGTCTGTTCCTTAGTTTCTAGATGCATTTATATCCATGTCTTTCTCTATTAGAGTTAGGTAGTTAGTTTCTTTTCTAATATAAATAAGTTCTCCTCCTGCGTGAGTGAGCAACAAAGGTGTAAAAGTTAGTATTATAATGAGAGACATTGTTTTGTGTTAGTTTTCTTATAAGCAGAGTAATCAATGTATATGATTCCAAGTTTATGAATAAAAGTTGATGAAGTTTTGAGTTCAATTCTTGCATAATCGGTTGATGCTTGCTAAGGGGGCCCACTTAGTGAGTATCTGTAGTTAGTTAGTTATTTATCTTCTGTTGATTATAAGTTAGATTTCATTCTTGAAACTTTTAGTGCAAACTCAGTTTTATATTGTTCCTGCAGCATCGAGAATCCATCCCTGTGTTTGTTCCTACAACATAAGGCCAGTTCATAGTTTGTTTCTTAGTAACAATTGTCATGATTTTTGCTTTGATTAAGTTATGCTTAAGTTAAGAAGACTTTATGTTACATTCCTGTAGCATAAGTAGAATTCCTTCTAAGCATTTATTTATGATAAATTATGACTAAAACTGGTTCTCAGTGCACATACAATGCCGCTCCATTTCAAGTATACATTCCCTAGTTTGGTAATGTAAATGAATGACCATAAGAAGATGTTAGTCACCTACTGGAATGTCCAATTCCCAGGTTATGATTTTCCATGAATTTTATATCCTTTTATGGAATTGATCATTTTTGGCACCGTTGCCGGGGACGGTGTCAAGCTAAGAACCTGTCATAGTCATTGTTAGCAGTAGTTTATTGTGTTTATTCAAGAATTTTCAAATCCTTCAATTTACGGTTAATTCTATTGCATGCATAGAAGAAGAGACCCTCTAGGAAGATTCCTCCCTAACTTTCCATTCATTAATAACAATTCTGAACCAGCCTATAATCTATTTGAGGAAGGAGGAGACTAAGATATCAATCCATTTGCTGAAAACCTGCTTGTTGAATTACCATTTGACCCAGCTGAAGAAGAATCTGAAGAAAATCCATTTGATTTGATACTCCATCAAGCAAATATGGCATGTAATCCACCTAATCGACCTCCAACTTTTGAATTCCCCATCATTGGTCAACAAGATAATTATAACCTTAAAAATATTCCTTCTTCATTACTTCCCAAGTTCTATGGACTAGTTATAGAGGACCCATACACTTTTTTGTTTGAGTTTGACATCCTCTGTCGTAGCTATGATTACACTTCAAATGCACATAGGCTAAAGTTGTTTCCTACTACTTTGAAGGAAGGATCTCTTAGATGGTTTATGAGTTTGGGAAGGGGTGTTGTTGATAGTTGGGCAGCCATGCAAACAAAATTTCTTGAGAAATACAAGGAATATTGTAAGAGTGGTAGTAAGGGTGATGATATATTCATAATTCAACAATAGACTCAGAGATCTAGCAGGAGAGAAGCTACAATAGACCACTAGAGGATACTAGAGTTTCATCCAAACCCTAATACAAGGACTAAATTTCCACCTTGGGCATATGAGTCCCAGTACAACACTTTTTCTAGATTTCAAGATATCCAAAATAGTCACTGAGAGATTTACTAGCGTATGAGTCAAAAGTTAGAATTTCAAAATTACAGACCTTGTTTCAAGCATCCTCAGCTTTCCAAGTACACCTCTATTTATCTCCAATTTTTTATTCTATTTTGAGCTCATTTTCTAGGTCATATAGTTAGGTTTTGCATTTTACTCTCATTTCTTGTCTTTCTAAGACTTTTCTTAGTGGTGAACCCCCTTTTTTTTCTTTTATCACACCTTATGGAACCCTATTGTAGATCTCTTTCCCTCATTTCATCCTTAGGTTGAGATATCAAGGGTTTCCTCGAATGAACTATAGTGAAATAGGAATAGGAGTGTTGGCATATAGTTGTCATTGATATCAAAAGTGCAAATCATGCAAGGGAGCTTGTTGGCATGATGACAAAGGATGAATGTGAGAGTAGTGGATCTAGTTTTGAAAGTGTGTGGAAGGTTGATGATGCTAAAGTGCATATCTTGCAAATATTATAAAGTTGATTAATTTTTTGCAAATGTTGTCATGAAGTTGTATATTTTTCCATACAACAGAAGAGGAAATAGGTTGTGGATTTTATATGGGTTTTTCGAGAGCATTTTGGTGATGTGCTTTGTAGGTCCAGAAGTTGATGAATAAGCCCAAAAATGATTTCTTTTTTTGTCTTGGGTGTTTCTAGGGTTTATAGATAAACCCTAATGCATTCACAATCATGGCATCCTCAAAATGTTCTATTTCGATGCTGACTTGTGTTTGGAAGTTGCAAGGTTCTTAAGTAATGAGATAAGCCCATTATGTGTTGGAAACAAGCAACACTTAGAGGGGGGGTGAATTAGTGTTTTGCAAAAATTCAATTTATTATTTTGATTATTAATCCACTTAAAATATTTAACCATGAGAAGTATGTAGAAATAGAAAGTAGATAACCACAATACCACAACACAAGGATTTTTATGTGGAAACCTTATTAGGAGAAAAACCATGGTGGATGGTGAATCCATAATATAATCTGAGTATACTAAAAAAGAAATTTACAATATGGGAATGCACTTTCATTCAGGAACACTTCCTAGAGCTCACTGCTCAAAATAGGAAGGAACTTTTCCTTACAAAGATTTGGATTACATCCAAGAGAATGAACTGAAGGAATAACATCTAAAATTTATGCTTGATTATAGTTCCAGTTAAGCTCGGTTGTCAATCTTCTATCCTTCTAGCTGATACTAAAATTTTTCTCTGCTCTGCTCTGACTCGCTCTACAAAATATTTATGCGCAAGTGAAACTATGCATAAAATCATCCTAAAAATCTTTTGGTATTCACAATACACATCAACACACCACACACACTCACCAAAATGATATAAGAGATCATACATATATATCTATGACTAGCAATTTAATCACAACATGTCAGCTCCAAATAAAACTTGAAAATATTAGCAACTTGTCGGCTCACATCTTAAGAGTTATCCAATGCGCATCCACAACAATCATCCACACCTTATCTTGGACCCAAAACATAATGACCAAACAAAAAAATATTCGATACAAAATTCCTTGAATATCTGCAACATATTACATCAACTGAGTCAGCCCCAAATTACTAATAAACACAAAAGTAACCAACCGAATCTCCAAACTCACACAAGACTTAATACGAGGCATTGAGATTTCTAGACAACACATTAGATGTACTAATAGACCTCCCATGAGATCCACAACTGGAAATCTGCAAGTGAATCGATTATCACCAAACTACCGGATGTTCTGTTCTTCCTGACTATCCTCAATCTGACTACTAGTATAAGCAAATGATGTTATGAGGATCTGTCACTGACTAGAGTTTCCATTAATGACAATACCAATAATCATTTTTAGTGTCTCTTGCCAACATTATGTTCATCCTGTGAGTGGCCCATGACATCTTGGCAATTGGTTGACGAGGTCCGACATTCACATCGGAGTGACAATGCATGATTAGCGAGAGAATGGGAGATGTCTCTTTGACACAATAATTTAGAGGGAGTAAGGAGAGCTTTATCGGCATGATGAGAGAATATTGTTGGGAATCGCCTTGGAGTCTCTTCAATAGTATGATAGCTATCTCAATGATGAGACATTGGGTCATCGAAGGGAGTTCAATGAATGTCTCTTTGATGGAGAGATAAGAAGGAAGGAAGAGCTCTGAGTGGGACCCAACCATAATGAAGTGGATGACAATAATGATGATGTAGACACATGGCATGAGGGGATTGGATAAATGGTAATCCACATCCTTGTTGTGGATTACGATACAATGACATGGCTATGAGGTGGACATGTGATGTCATCAAGCGTCTTCATCAGCTTGGTTGAAGGTCATCGGCAAGACTTGTTCATATGTCTCCTTGACAACCTAATGACCATCTCATCAGTAAGACAATATGGTGTCTCTAGGACCTTTAAGAAGGTCTCTTTGACAAAGCGATAAGTGAGTTAAGGTTCATCAGATGGACAATGTGATATTGCTAGGACTATGAAGCTACTCTCTATAATATGGTGATGGAAGAATGTAATACTGTTGGTAGGACCCAATAAGGTGGACATGGTAGTGGGACCTGACAAGAGGGCGAAAAAGGTGAATGATGATGTGCAACTAGGTGGCGATTTGTGATTGCTTGATCTACCAATGCACATTGATGTTATGAGTTGCATGGCAATAACATGGATGATAGATGGAATGTGTGTGGGTCTATGTCTTTCAAAAGTGGTATTAGAGAGAAAGGTGAACATCGATAAGATTAAGAAGGTAGTCTCTACAACAACATCATGCAATGTGCTAATGGTGATTGTCAGTTAGTGGAGATCACTGATGGAGATTTGAATAACTGCCTATCTGATGGTTAGGGTTTAAAAGCTTGATAGTGAATGAGGATCATAGGATTAGGGCTCAAAAGAAAAGATTGATGACTATAATTCAATAGTAGAGATCTGAAATGGCTCGACAATGTGAACGAGGGTTTGGATTGCAAACTGATATAGAGGAAGGAATTAATTTCTCCAACCAGACCAACAACTATTATAAATGAAGATTTGATCTTCAAGATGACATCACAGATTGTAACTATAATCAAGATCAAATTTGATCATATCAACAAGAGAATGCATTTAATGCATTCAACTCTAGTGCCTAATAGTAGAGCCAATTCTTATAAAAAACTCTATTCCTGAATTTAATATTGTAAGGCTCGAGGTGGATTCGTAACTTGCTAAAGAAGATAGCTAGAGTGAAAAAAACTAATATTTTGACAAAAAAAGATCTAAAAAGAGAAAAATAAAATGAGAGAGAGAGAGAGAGTGTCAAAAAATCAGTGTCTACAAGTTGAAGCAGGATATTGTAATAGAAAGTAAAAAAATCTAAATATACATGAAGCTAGTTATAGTGGTGTGAGACAAAATAGAGAGAGATTTAAATGTACTGAATGGATGCATCATAGGTTTTGCAGAACCAATATTATGCATACTTGAATTTTTAATCCTTTAGAGGTTGTAGCCTCATTGTACTGAGTTGTAGCTCATATCAGGTTATAGTGATCTCCTTGGAGTTGTAGCTCCTAAAATAGGGTGTAGTAGCATCCTTGAAGTTGTAGTTTCTGAACAGGGAGTTGAAGCTTCCTTAGAGTTGTAGCTCTTAAAATTGCAACTAAACTTCATTACTTGTGAGGCTGGATTAGGATAGTAGATCTTAGATACATTTCTCACCATGGTTTCTCCCATCTTGGGTTTTCCACGTACATATGGTGTTATGTGTTGATCTCTCTTGTGCTTGTGAGTATTATGTCTATTCATGCTTTGAACTATACATTTGAGTTTTTAAGTTTAAGTTTCAAAAGGTCTCTCTGGATTAAAAGTTTTTAGTATCTACTAATTCACCCCCCCTATGTAGATCATTTTTTTTCTAACAATTGGTATCTAAGCCCAAGGTTTCCTAGGAGAAGCTTAATCAACTCGGGTAGATCTTGGTTAGTAAACATAATGGCATGTTAGGAAGGTTCAAGAAAACCACCTAGATTCGATGGAACAAACTATGCTAAATGGAGTTATTTGATGAAAGGATATTTAGGTTCTCTTAGACTTGATGTTTGGATGCTAGTAAAGAAAAAATATGTTCTTCCTACTACTCCTCCTATTGATGGCATAGGAAAGAAGGACTATGAGAAAAATGGGAAAGCTTTGTTCACCATTATGAAGAACTTGTCTGATTCTATGCACAACAAGGTTATGCATTGTGAAACTTCTTATGATGTTTGGGAAAAATTGAATAAGATCTATGAAGGAGACTCCAAGGTGAAGTTGGAAAAGCTACAAATATTGAGAGCTAAATTTGAAAGCTTGCAGATGACTGTAGAAGAAAAAATTGCAGATTATCTTTTGAGAGTTGATGATATAGTGAATGTGTTGAAAGGTACAAGACAACTGAGAGTGGGGGTGAATCAGCTGTCACCAAACTCAAACAAAAATCCCAAACACTTATCAGCTTCACATCCACTTTATTCTATTATTACGTATGAACATGAAATGCAAATAACAGAAAGCAATATCAACACAAGAGACACCAAATTTATGTGGAAAACCCAATAAGGGAAGAACCACAGTGAGGATTAACTCACAATATAAAGTAATTCAAAAACTTATTACAAAGAGGCCCACTGCCTAAAAGAACTCACTATTTGGATACAAGGCTCACTACCTACAGATAGGACTCATTTTCCAACAGGGAGGCTCACTACCTACAAATACAAAAGATAATAGAGAAATCCACCACAAAAAATTACACACATCTACAACCTTGATTAGGAGATTATAGACACCATCATCTCACTACTTTTAGGAGTCTAACACATTAAAGTACTACTACCTCAATTCACTTTCACACACTTCCACTTCTCACACTTGTGGCATTCTTGATACATCAATCCATAACATCTCGACTTGTATTTATACCATATTCAACCTTATAAAATTTCTCCAAGGTCGACTACACTTGCTTCATTTTACAAATTCAAATTAGGTCAGAAACTCAACATTCCTGTAGTTGAAGAGAATGAGAGTGGACCAAACCAACACTTAACCAAGACCCAAAACAATGTATTAGATCAATCACACACTTCCTCAATTGATACATATCCTTCGCATGACGTGTAGACACCAAGTCGACCACACTTAATGAAAACACAAATGAACTTTGAAGTACACACTTCCACAATGAGAAGACAATATACAGACCACATAACACACTTCACCAAACACTAGAACACATCTCATATTCCTTCAGATTCATCCGCAAAAAATGAAACAACTTCCATACATAGAACACCTTCCATCAGTCCATCTGGACTATACAGACACACACAATAACTCTAAAAATTTTCTTCTCGCTCACCAAACCATGAACACCTTTGATAAAACATAGATAACATCATTACAAGCCTTCTACTAGATATGCAAGACCAAAATAAACTAGCGGAGGACTGTGAAGTAGAAAAATTTCTTCTAGTCACATACAAACAACTCTGCCAAACCAGTTCACACACTGGTTAACACAAATTTCACTCTGCATCAAACCAAAAACTAAAATCTAGGATATATTACCAAATTATGCCCATAAGCAACACTTCAAACCTGCACAAGTATAGGATAAACAGAGAAGAAATGTGGAGCACAAACTAGAGCACATTCTGAACACACACAACTCTGTCTTCACTATTCCTCAAAAGCACTTGATAACTCATCATATCAGCACACCTACAACACCATAAAGATAGCTCCATGTACTAACAACATCTAAACAATATCTCAACTATACATGCACAACCTACAGCCACTTGTTTCCTTTCTTTGCAACAACCTATACTATGTTGATGTCAATGAAAACATTAAAGACAACACAACCATAATCATTCATACTTGCAACAATATCCCCCTTTTGTCATTGATGACAAAACACGATGTGAAAAATCTTCAAAGAAAACATCCATTCCATTCCTGCGATCTCCTTTATTTTTTAGATTAGATAGTGTACACAACATTTCCTGCACTCTCTTTTCCTTGCAATATTCTCTTTCCACTTTTTCTTTCACTTTTTTTCACTTGATTCTCTCTCCCCCTTTGACATCAATGGAAAAGAAAAAAAGTTTTGCATAATTCTTCAGCCATATGTAGCTTTGATCACTTCCCCTTAGGAGTGCACCCATTTCATACTGCAACAATGAAACTTCCTACTCCCCCTGAGGAGTAGAACTCAGTCATTAGTCCAAAAAAATGAAGAATTTGTAGATCCACTAGAATGATGCACCTCCATATGCACCTAGTTCAAAGAAGGAGGGGCAATAACCCCCAACTTCTCCCTAAGATACTCAAAATTATCCTTCGGAAGAGCCTTAGTTAATATATGAACAATTTGATCATTTGTAGACACATACTCCAGCTTGACTTCATTCTTCAATACCTTCTCTCTTAAGAAATGATATCTAATAGATATATGATTTGTTGTTGAATGCATTACTTGATTCTTTGAAATTTTTATAGCACTTATATTATCACAGAAGATAAGGATAGGCTCATCACATATCACTCCTATATCCTTCAACACTTGCTTCATCCACAAAACTTGTGTGCAACAAGATGCTGCAACAATATACTTAGCTTCTGCAGTGGATACATAAACTAAATCCTATTTCTTGCTTAGGCATGAAACCAATCTTCCTCCAAGAAAGAATGTACCACCACCTGTACTCTTTTGATCATGCACACAACTAGCCCAATTTGCATCAGTGTAATCACTCAAAGTGAAATCAATATCCTTAGGATACCACAAGCCATAATCTAGAGTGCCTTTTAGATATCTGAATATCCTCTTCATAGTTGTAACATGTGCTTCTTTAGGTTCTACGTTAAATCTAGCAACCAAACATACTCCATGCATGATATCCGGTCTAGTAGCAGTAAGATACAACAATCCACCAATCATAGATCTGTACATACTCTGATCAACTTTAGGAGATTCATCATTCCTACTCAGTTTGTATCCATTTACCATAGGGGTATAGACCAGTTTGGAGTCATCCATTCAAAACTTCTTCAACAACTCTTTGACATACTTTGATTATGAAATGAATATTCCCTTATCAGCTTGATTTACTTGAGGTCCAAGGAAGAAATTCAACTCACCAATCATAGACATTTCAAACTCTTTTTGCATCTCCTTTGAAAATCTCTTGCACATACCTTCATTTCCTCCAAAGATGATATAATCAACATACACAACTACTATTAGCATTTTGTTTCCTTCCACCTTGAAATAGAGATTACTGTTTGTGGAGCCTTTGTTGAATATTTGTTGTGTCAAATATCTATCCAATCTTGCATACCATTCTCTAGGGACCTGTTTAAGTCCATATAATACCCTTTTCAACTTGCCAACCATATCCAATTTATCTGATAATTGAAATCCCTCTGTTTGTTCCATGTACACCTCTTCTTCTAATTCTCTATTCAAGAATGCAAACTTAACATCCATCTAATATACCTTGAAATATTTGTGAGTAGAAAATGCCAAAAACATCTAGATGGCCTCCATTCTTGCCATTGGGGAAAATGTCTCCCCAAAGTATATTCCCTCAACTTGTGAATAACCGTTGCATACAAGCCTTTCTTTGTTTCTTACAACTTCACCATTCTCAAAATTCAACTTATTCATGAACACCCATTTTGAACCATTTACATTCTTGTTTGTAACAGGTCTAGGAACCAATTCCCATGTCTGATTCTTCTCTATTTGCCACAATTCCTTTTTCATTTCTCTAACCCAACTTTCATCTTTGCATGCTTCACACACTATTTTAGGTTCTATATTTGAAAGTAGACATATAGATTTAGCTCAACTACTACCACTTTACTTCTTGTATTTACACCTTCACTCTTGTCTCCAATTATTTTTTCTTCCAGATGATTCTTTTGTACATACTTTGGAGTCTTAGGAGTAGGTTTCATAGCTTCTTTTTCTTCTTCAATATGTTCTTCTTGTTCTTCCTTATTCTCTTCTGGTACTTTTCCACAAATAGGCTCATCTGGTTCAACTTCACTTATTTCAATTGATCTATGCATATCTTCATCAACTTTTACATTTGCACTCTCAACAATCTCTCTCAATATTTTATTGAAGCATCTATAAGCTTTGCTATTAGTTGATTATCCAAGGAAAATACCTTCATCACATCTAGCATCAAACTTCCCAAGGTTCTCATCATCTCTTTTAATGTAATATCTACTTCCAAACACCTTAAAGTACTCCACAGTAGGAATTTTACTAGCCCACAACTCATAAGGAGTGTTTGTGTTGTAGGCTCTGATCAAAACTCTATTAAGAATATAAACATCAGAGTGGATTATCTCTCTCCAGTAAACATCAGGTACATTCGCGTCTTTCATCATAGTCCTTGCAGCCTCTTGCATAGTTTGATTCTCTCTTTCAACAACTCCATTTTATTGAGGGGTTCTAGGAGCATAAAAATGTCTCTTTATAACATACTCTTTAGAAAATGTATTAAACTCACTAGAAGTGAATTATCCACCTCTATCTGACCTTAAAAATTTGATTCTCAAGTTCACTTCATTCTCTACCTTTTCCTTGAACACTTTGGATTTATCCAGATCTTGAGCTTTCTCCCTAAGAGATGTAACCCATGTCATTCTAGAATAATCATCAATCAAAGTCATGAAATACCTGTCACCATTAAGACTTCCTATTCTTGTGGGACCACAAAGGTCTGTATGAACCAATTCCAGCATTCCAATAGTTGATTAATTTTTTCCTTTAAAGTTGCATCTTGTTTGCTTTCCTAGCTAACAATTCTTGCAAATAGTATTGGTAGGATTTGTGATTTTAGGTAGATCCCAGACAACCTCTCTTGAATTGATCCTAATCATATTATCAAAGTTTACATGTCCCATCCTCTAGTGCCATATCCAACTTTCATTAACTTGAGATACAAGACACTGACCATCAACACACTTAAGCTAATAGATGTTTCCATATGCTCTTCCTACAAAAACTATAGTTTTGGACCCTTTTCCAATCTTCACAAGTGTTATCCTAAAAAACAAGCTTGAATCCTTTGCTACACATTTTTCCAACACTCAAAAGAGTATGCCTTAAGCCCTTAACATAATAGACATCATCAGTACTGTGTTTTCCATCAAAACTAATTGTTCCTTTCCCAACAATTTTTTCTCCAGAATCATCTCCAAACATGACTAATCCACCATCATAATTTTCAAGTTTAGTAAACTTACTTTTTTCTCCATTCATGTGATTTGAATAGCCACTCTCAATCATCCAATAGTCTTCATCTTGTCTAGCATGAAAGGTAGTAACCATAGTACCTTCCATCTCATCCTTCTTGTTATTTGGACCACTTTCCCTTTGCACATCTTCTAGAGTTAGTAGATACAAATTTATTCTCTAAGGCTAAAAACAAGTATTCATCATTATCTCCCTCAAAATCAAATTCATCAGCATAAATTCCAACATCCTCTCTAACATAGTACAATCTCTTGAACTTCTTATCCTTTTTGTCTTTATTGTCTTTGTTCTTGTGTACAACTCTATTTGGACATCTCGAAGCATAGTGACCAATATTTCCACAACTGAAACATTTAAAAGGCAACATACTTTTGTAATTATTAGTATGTTTCTTTAACTTCCTTTTAAAATTTTCTTCCAACTCCTCTGAACCATCACTATCCAGATCATCTTCTATCTTTGTGGCTTTAAAGGTTGATTTAGTCTTCTCCTTTTCCTTTTCAAATTTCCTCATCTCAAATGTAGTCAAGGTGCCAAATAACTGTTCTTTAGTGGACTTCTTAGGATCATAAACTTCCTCAATACTTGAAACTTTATCACTGTAACTCTCCGGTAGGGTCATCAAAATATTCTCCATTACATCTTCATTTATCAAAGTACCACCTTGATTTTTAACTTCATTCATTGCAATATCAAACCTTTGATAATAGCTTGCAATATCTTCACCCTCTTCCATTTTGAAGTTCTCATATTTGTGCTTAGCTATTAGCTTCTTTGACAATTTCACTCTATTATTTCCTTCAAATATATCTTCCAACTTTTTCCAAAATTCATAAGTAGTGCCCAAAGAAATAACTTTTGTTTGCCCAGTCTTAGATAAAGCATTCTAGATTGCATACCTTTCTTTTTCATTTTCCTCATAGGAAGAAATATCATTTGCAAAAGGACCACTTGTTAGTGCAACATATTTTGTCTCAATAGCTTTCCAATTCTTGCAACTAAGAGAGATCAAGTAACCTCTCATTTGCACTTTCCAATCACTGTATTCAAATCCATCAAACATAGGGATTGAAAATTTGTGTGCCATCAGATCTACCTCAAGTAGTTGAAATCTTCTACAAGGAACCAAAGCTTTGATACCAATTGTTGAAAGGCGCAAGACAATTGAGAGGGGGGCTGAATTAGTTGTCACCAAACTCAAACATAGATAACAAACTTTTATCAACTTCACACCCACTTTACTCTATTATTAAATATGACCATGAAATGAAAATAACAAAAAGCAATATCAACACAAGAGACACCAGATTTATGTGGAAAACCCAATAAAGGAAAAACCATGGTGAGGATTAAATCACAATATAAAGTAACTCTAAAATTGATTACAAAGAGGCTCATTGCCAAAGGGCTCACTACCTAAAAGGACTCACTATCTGGATAAAAGGATCACTACCTACAAATAGGACTCACTATCCAACAAAGAGGAAAACTGCCTACAGATACAAAATATAACAGAAAAATACACCACAACAAATCATACACATCCACAATCTTGATTAGAAGATTGCATACACCATCATCTCACTACTTTTAGGAGTCTAACACATTAAAGTTCTACTGCCTCAATTCACTTTTGCACACTTTTGCTTCTCACACTTGTGGCATTCTTGATACATCAATCCATAACATCTCGACTTGTATTTATATGATCTTCAACCTAAGAAACTTTCTCCAAGGTTGACTACACACACTTCATTTTATAAATTCAAATTAGGTAGGCAAATCAACATTCCCACGGTGGAAGAGAATGAGAGTGGACCAAACCAACACTTAACTAAGACCCAAAAAAATGTCTTGGATCAATCACACACTTCCTCAATTGATACATATCCTTTGCATCATGTGTAGACACCAGGTCAGCCAAACCTAATGAAAACACAAATGAACTTTGAAGTACACGCTTCTACAAAGAGAAGAAAACATGCAGACCACATAACATGCTTCACCAAACACTAGAGAAAATCTTAGATGCCTTCACATTCATCCACAACAAATGTAACAACTTCCATACACATAACACCTTCCATCTATCCATCCAGACTGTACAAAAACATAGTAACTTTGAAACTCATCTTTTGGAGCACCAAACCATGAACACCTCTGATAGAACACATATAACATCATTACAAGCCTTCTACCAGATCTGCAAGACCACTAAAAAACTAGCAGAGGACTGCAAAGCAAAAAAATTCCCCTAGTCATAGACAAACAACTCTGCTAAACTAGTTCACACACTAGTTCACACAACTTTCACTCTGTATAAACCAAAAACTACAATCTAGGATATATTACCAAAAAATTACCATAAGAAACACTTCATATCCGAACAAGCATAGGATCAAGATAGAAGAAATGTGAAGCACAAACCAGAGCACATTCTAAACACACACAACTCTGTCTTCACTATTCCTCAAAAGCACTTGATAACTCATCATATCAACGCACCTCAACACCACAAAGATAACTCCATATACTCACAACATCTCAACTATACATGCAAAACCTGCAGTCACTTGTTTCCTTTCTCTGCAACAACCTATATCATGTTGAAATCAATGAAAAAAATAACCACAACACCACCATACTCATTCATACTTGCAACATAATGCTATTAGAGAATATAGTGTGGAAATAAAAGAGGATGTTGTTGTGTTGAAGATTTCGAGGTCCATGACAACTAAATATGAATCTAATATTTCTTCCATTGAAGAAGGAAGAGAAATTGATAAACTCACTCTAGATGAGTTATATGGTATACTTAATTCTTATGAGATGAGAATTCCAAGTATCGAGTCTTCTAGAAGAGAAGTTGCATTTAAGATTGCTGAGAAAGGAAAGGATAGAGTAGAGAGAAGAAAGACATAGTTGCAGTCGCTATTTCAGACATTGAAGAAACTGGTGAAGAAGAAGCAAACTTCATAAGAAGACTAATTAGAAGATACAAAAAATATAAAGGTAAGGTTCCCTTCAAATTCTTTAACAGTGGTAGAGTAAGCCATTTTTCTTTTGAATGTCCATATCATAAAGTGGATAAATCTAAACGAGAAGGAGATAGTAAAAAGAAGAAAGAGTTTTATCCTAAAAAGAAGAATTTTGGAAAGAAGAAGAAGAGTCTATGCATTCAAGAAGAAAGTGATGCTTTTGATGCTACTAATAGTTCAGATGAGGATCAAGATCAAGCTCTAATTATGAGAGAAGTCAAGAAAGAATTTATCTTCATGGATAATGCAACCTAGGATCAGAAGGATGAACAAGTTAAGGACTCACATGAAGAAGAAGAGGAAGTGGTTGTTGATCTTGAGGGAAGAAGAAAAAAATGAAAAGAAACCAAAGAAGATATGGAAGGAGAAAGAGAAAAATTCTACTTAATCCATGATTGCTAAAATAACACTACATGAAAAAGAATAAGATTTATGGGTAATTAATAGTGGCTTCTCCAAGCACATGACTGGAGATAAAAATAAATTCATTGAAATTAAAATGAGAAAAGGAGGACCAATGAGCTTAGGTGACAATTTTTTTGTCAAGATTCATGGAAAATGAATTCTGAGCGCAGATGGGAAGAATAAGACCAAAGATGTGCTCTATGTTGAAGGATTGAAACATAATCTTTTAAGTGTCAGCTAGATGTGTGACAATGGGTATCAAATTTTGTTTAACTCTAATGGATGCAAGATAAGAAAGAATGGTAAAACAATTGCTCAGGGAGTGAGAACCAATATCAATTTATACAATCTCAGTGAAATACAAGGCCAAACGTGTCTGATCAGCCAAGTAGATGAGAGTTAGCTATGGAATAAGAGACTAGGACATGTCAACTTTGAAAATTTAGTAAAGATAAGTTCAAAAAGTCTAGTTAGAAATATTCCTAAGGTTGCAAAGCCTGAGAATATAACCTACAAAGGGTTCCAACAAGGAAAGCAAACAAAGTTCAAGTTTCCTACAAAGGATTATTGAAATACAAAACCCATGGAGATAATTCGTACTGATCTATGTGGTCCAATGAGGACAAGGGCATTTCAAGGAGAAATATATTTCATGCTGTTGATTGATGATTATACTAGAATGGAATGGGTCATGTTTTTGAAGGAGAAGGCTGAAGCATTTGAAAAGTTTAAACTCTATAAGAAGCTTGTAGAAAATGAGGCTGGGAGAAGAATCAAATGTATCAGATCAGCCAGAGGTGGAGAGTTTACATCAAGTGAATTCAAAGAATATTGTAAAAATCATAGAATCAAATGCTAGTATTCAACTCCAAGAAAAGAGAAACAAAATGGTGTGGTAGAGAGAAGAAACATGATTGTGAAGGAGATGGCTAGAGCCATGTTGAACGAAGCAAACTTGAAAAATAATTTTTGAAAAGAAGTAGTACAAACCACCATCTAAATTCAAAACAAAGATCTTATTAGATTTAAAAGTGGTAGAACATCATATGAATTGTGGTTTGGTAGGCCTGCATCTGTCAAGCAATTCAAAGTATTTGGTAGTAAATGCTATATTAAAAGATAAGATGAAGATTTAGGAAGTTTTGAGTCAAAATGTGATGAAGGGATATTCTTGGGGTATTCCAACCAAAGCAAAGCTTATAAATGTTACAAGAAGAGATTTCATAAAATTGTAGAGAGCATACATGTCAAGGTTGATGAAAATACAAATCAAGCCAAGTCCAATAGAAACAATCTTGAAATAAAATCAAAAGATGAGGATATAGGTGCAACAACAAAAGAAGAGAATGAGAAAGAAGTTGAACATGCTCTTGCAAAATATGTACAAAGGACCATCCTGTAGAACAAATAATTGGTGACAAGAATGTAGGTGTTCAGACTAGAAGAAGACTTGCAAAGGACAAGGAACAAGTGAAATTTTCCCTCTTATCTTAGGTTGAACCAAAAATATTCGATGAAGGCAGTAAGTATGAAATTTGGTTAAAAGAAATGGAAGAGGAACTCGATTAGATTGAAAAGAGAAAAACTTGGGAATTGGTTCATAGACGATCAAGCAAGAATGTAATATGCACCAAATTGGATTTAAAGTTTATCAAATGGATGTCAAATCTGTATTCTTGAATGGAAACCTAGAAGAGGAAGTATATATTGTTCAACTAGAAGGTTTTTAGCTGTTAGATGATGATGGTTATGTCTTCAGATTGAGAAAAGAATTGTATGGTCTAAAGCAAGCCCCAAGGGCATGGTATTCAAGGCTAGATCAATATCTACAACAACAATGATTCAAGAAGAGTTGTACTAATAGCAATCTGTATCTCAAATCTAAAGGTAAGCACATGATCATTATTGTAGTATATGTAGATGATATTATATTTGGTGGTAGTAGTGATAAAACACGCAAAATATTGGCTACAAACATGCAAGATGATTTGAAATTTCCATGGTAGAACTCATATTTTTCCTCGGTTTGCAAATTATGCAAACTAATAAAGGTATGTTCATATCTCAAACCAAGTATGAAAAATAAATGCTTAAGAAGTTTAGCATGGAGGATTGTAGACCAGTCATTACACCCATGATTACTGACTGCAAGTTGGGAAAATTAGATAAATCACCTGATGCAAATCAAACTTTGTATAGATCAATGATTGGAAGTCTACTATACTTAACTGCATCTAGGCTAGATATTCTACAAGCAGTTTGTATGGTAGTGAGATTTTAGGCTGCCCCAAAGGAATCTCATGTCAATGCAGTAAAAGTAATTTTTAAATACATCAAAAGCACTACTAACTATGGGTTGTAGTATCCTAAGTGCAAATATTTCTCATTAACAGTGTATACAGATGCAAAATGGGCAGGAAGTGTAGATGACAGGAAGAGTAATAGTGGTGGAACATTCTTCTTAGGGAACAAATTAGTTTCCTGGATGAGAAAAAAGAAAGAGTCTATCACTCTTTCTATTGCAAAACTAGAATATGTTGTTGTTGTTGCATGTTGTACACATGTCTTGTGGATGAAGTAGATGTTAAAAGACATCAAAGTGGAATAAAAAAAAACCTATCTCTATTATTTGTGATAATTCTAGTGCCATTAACATATCAAAGAATCCAGTGATGCACTCCAAAACCAAGCATATATCAATCAAATATCAGTTCATCAGAAGGTTGTAGATAAGAAAGTAAACATGGAGTATGTTCCTACAAAGGAACAATTGGCTGATATATTTACAAAGCCTCTTCCTACAAAAGGTCTATTCAAAAATATTCCCAAGGTTGCAACGCTTGAGAATATAACCTGCAAAGGGTGCCAATAAGGAAAGCAAACAAATTTTAAGTTTCCTACAAAGGATTATTCAACTACAAAACCCTTGGAGATAATTCATACTAATCTATGTGGTCCAATGAAGAAAGGGGGTTTCAAGGAGAAATATATTTCATGCAACTGATTGATGATTATACCAGAATGGCATGGGTCACAATTTTGAAGGAGAAGGCTGAAGGGTTTGAAAAATTTAAACTCTATAAGAAGATGGTAGAAAATGAGACTGGGAGAAGAATCAAACGTCTCATATTGGATAGAGGTGGAGATTTTACATCAAGTGAATTCAAATAAGACTATAAAAATCATGGAATCAAATGCCAATATTCATCTTCAAGAACACCACAATAAAATGGTGTGGTAGAGAGAAGAAACATGATTGTGAAGAAGATTGCTAGAGCGATGTTGAATGAGGAAAACTTGACAAATAACTTTTAGAAAGAAGCAATACAAAATGATGTATACATTCAAAACAAAGCTCTTATTAGATTTAATAGTGGTAGAATGTCATATGAATTGTGGTTCAATAGGCTTGCATCAGTCAAGCACTTCAAAGCATTTGGTAGTAAATGCTATATTAAAAGAGAAGATGAATATTTAGGAAGTTTTGAGTCAAGATGTGATGAAGGGATATTCTTGGGGTATTCTAACCAAAGAAAAGGTTATAAATATTACAACAAGAGATTGCATAAAATTGTAGAGAGCGTACATGTCAAGGTTGATGAAAATACAAATCAAGCGAAGTCCAATAGACATGATCTTGAAATAGAATTAGATGATGAAGATATAGGTGCAGCAGTAGAAGAAAAAGAACACGAAGAAGAGAATGAGGAAGAGGTTGAATGTGCTTCTACAAAATATGTGCAAAAGGACCATCCTGTAGAATAGATAATTGGTGACAAGAATGTAGGTGTGCAGACTAGAAGAAGACTTGCAAAGGGCAAGGAAAAAGTGAAATTTTCCCTCTTATCTCAGGTTGAACCAAAAAGATTTGATGAAGCAAGTAAGGATGAAATTTGGTTTAAAGAAATGGAAGAGGAACTCAATCAGATTGAAAAGAACAAAACTTGGGAATTGGTTCCAAGGCCATCAAGCAAGAACATAATAGGCACCAAATGGGTATTTAGGAATAAGATGAATGGAGATAGAATTGTGGTTAGAAACAAATTAAGGTTAGTGTGAAAAGCATATGCACACTTAGAAGGAATTGATTTTAAAGAAAAATTTTCCCTTGTTGCAAGGTTAGAAGCAATAAGAATGTTCCTTGCATTCTCAATTTACATAGGATTTAAAGTTTATCAAATGGATGCCAAATTTGCATTATTGAATGGAAACCTAGAAGAGGAAGTATATATTGAACAACCAAAAGGTTTTCAGCTGTCAGAAGATGATGGTTATGTCTTTAGATTGAGAAAAGCATTGTATGGTCTAAAGCAAGCCCCAAGTGCATGGTATTCAAGGTTAGATCAATATCTACAACAAGGATTCAAGAAGGGTTGTGTTGATAGCAATTTTTATCTCAAATTTGAAGGTAAGCATATGATCATTGTTGTAGTATATGTAGATGATATTATATTTGGTGGTAGTAGTGATAAAATGTGCAAAATATTTGCTACAAACACACAAGATGAGTTTGAAATGTCCATGCTAAGAGAAGTCAAATTTTTCCTTGGTTTGCAAATTACACAAACTAATAAAGGTATATGCATATCTCAAACCAAGTATGAAAAATAAATGCTTAAGAAGTTTGGCATGGAGGATTGTAGAATAGTTGGTACACCCATGATTAGTGGGTACAAGTTAAGAAAATTAGATTAATCACTTGATGCAAATCAGAACTTGTACAGATCAATGATTGGAAGTTTTCTATACTTAACTACATCTAGGCTAGATATAATGCAATTAGTTTGTATGGTAGCAAGATTTCAGGTATCCCCAAAGGAATCTCATGTCAATGTAGTAAAAATAATTTTTAAATACATCAAAATCACTATTGGCTATTGGATGTGGTATCCTAAGTGAAAATATTTCTCATTGGCAACGTATACAAATGCAAATCGGGTAAGAAGTGTAGATGATAGGAAGAGTACTAGTGGTGGAGCATTCTTCTTGGGGAACAAATTAGTTTCCTAGATGAGAAAAAAGAAAAATTCTATCATGCTTTCTACTACATAACAAGAATATGTTGATGCTACTACATGTTGTACACAAGTCTTGTGGATGAAGCATACATTAAAATAAATCAAAGTGGAATACAAAGAACCTATCTCTATTCTTTGTGATAATTCCAGTGCCATTAACATATCAAAGAATTCAGTGATGCACTCCAAAGCCAAGATATATCAATCAAATATCACTTCATAAGAGAGACGGTTGCAAATAAGGAAGTCAACATGGAGTGCATTCCTACAAAGGAACAATTGGTTGATATATTTACAAAGCCTCTTCCTACAAAGAAGTTTGAATACTTGAGGCAGAAGCTAGGAGTTATTTCTCCCACCTCATATCAGTAAACATTAGTGATAGTGCCTATATCTATGGGGAGCTTCATTAATCATTTATTTGACCCTGGTTAAGCATAATGTGATCAAGTGAAGTAAAATATTGTTTTACAAATTTCTAACGACTTGATGGTTGTAGAATTTTTCAAAATTTCAACATTTCCTTAGGGGGAGTGTACCCTTTGCCATTGATGTCAAAGGAGGAGAAATGTGAAGCATGCTGAGAAGAGACGAGATATATGTCACATGGGGAGTTGTTGCATTGCTCTATGAATAATCAAGTTAGTACAGAGCTTCAATTTTATATCTTGTATGAGTACTTCAAGTCTTTCCATCAATTCCAAAGGGGGAGATTGTTAGCATATAGTTGTCATTGATGTCAAAAGTGCAAACCATGCAAGGGAGATTGTTGGCATGATGATAGAGGATGAATATGAGAGTAGTGGATATGATTTTGAAAGTGTGGCAGGTTGATAATGCTAAAGTGCATATCTTGCAAATATTATAAAGTTGATCAATTTGTTGCAAATATTATCACGAAGTTGTAGATAGTTTTCCATACAATAGAAGAGGAAATAGGCTGTATATTCGATATGGGTTTTTTAAGAGCATTCCTATCGAAAATGGAGGTAATTATGTAGCTTAATAATTTTTATAACTATGAGATTGTAGATCAAATTAAGTGTTCTTTGTTATAATTTCTTTGTATATGATTATTTTTTTAGATTCATTTTATCAACTATAGAAGGAGACAAACGATTTCAGAATAATAAGAGTAGAAGATAGAATTGACACAACATATACTATGGATAAACCCTTTCTAGAAAAAACTCCACCACCAAAATTAATAGTGCTTGTATTATTTAACCTTTGAACAAGATTACAATAATTATTTTTCAATCCTTGCTTGAGATGCTTCTTTTTCCTTCAACAATTCTTCTTCACAACCTACAATAAACTCTCATGTGTCCAACCATGAATCCACACATCCTATGCCAAGCTTCACAAAATTACTCTCTTCAACTTGCTGCAATAAATAGACAAAAGTGAACATTGTAAACTCTAAAGAGTTGACAATTACAAGAGGATAAAGCTCCTCACAAATATCTATGCCATTCTTGTGCAAGTAGAGTTCGTATGTGAAAAAAAATGTCAAACCAAGTACTTCATCAATTTGGGCATCCCAAACTGAAGACTTAACTCAACATTGATTATGAAGATATCTTGTAAGCTTCTCCTCAAAGTTGGAACCCAAGAATGGGCCCACTTAACTCAACCTTGTAAATATCATCTCATGCAAAAGTGTTAACTCCATGATCTCAACTTGGGCACCTAAGGTGGGTCCAAGTCAATCTCTATTAACTGAAACATATCTCTCCATAAATTCATGCAAACATGATGAATGATTGATCATCCCCACTTAACTGAATGTAGCCACTTGTTATTTGTCATGCAACTCAAGTCATTGGCATTCAACTCAAGTCAACTGAAGTCAACTTACATGCAACTCAAACTAACTACATGCAACTAAAGATAACTAAACCATAATTGAATTGAACTAAACTAAACTTAATTGAATTGAACTGAATTGAACTATAACTGAACTGAACTGAACTATACTCCATGCATGTAAACATCAATCCCTAACTTCTAGGATCTTTACATGCATTACTGAAGTTTTATATTTTCTCCAAACAATTAAATTAACTCAAGGTGGGTTTCACCTTCCATGTGGACGCCCCATGTGCTCCTATTTTGTAGCTCTTCTTGGAAATCCCCATATTTTCCTATCATTTAGGATTAATTACAAATGTCAATTTACATGTTTATTTCATTCTAATTTAATCTCTTTCTAATCCTAGTGTTGGGGAACACTTTCCAAGGACTTAGGAGATACATGAAATATGTTTAGGATTGTAATTAAATGACATCCTATTCCCAACATTCTCCCACTTGACATTATACATTGCAATTATTCTAAAAAAGGAATCATTATTATAAATAAAGTACATGACTCAAGGCCAATGGCCTTCCTGCACCAAGAACCAATACCTTTCCCAAGTCTCTATAACCATTTCTTCTGTCACTAAAACTTGCACAAATCTATTCATGAACACAAGCATCAAATTCAAATGATAACAAAAAAGACTCTGAGTGACTGTCACACTCATACCAAATTGGAATTGAAACCATAGAAAACTTTGTTAGCTCACCCAAAACTATCATAGGTAGAACTTCATTTTATCAACATAGCAACCCAAATCTACAAACAAGTTCCTGTATATCCACCATCCTACAAAATAAGACTCCAAGGTAACAACACACATAGACATGTGATAAAAAACATCTGAAGCAACTCACAGTAGTAAAGTGTAACTAGTCAAAGAGAGGTACCCCTCTCATATAGAACACATATACCTTCTAGAACTCCCACTACACAGGTAATATCAAATCTGAAAAAAAAGATCACAACATTAGCAAGTCCTCCTATAGCACTTCATAGAGAGGATGTGGCTAATTCCTCTATCATAGTGTCAAAGAAGCATACAATGATATGCAAAATACATCTCTCATAACATAAGAACCTTCAAGAAGAAGACTGTTCCCACAAAGAGAGAACTTGCTAATCAAACCATGTTCTTATACCACACCAACATGTGCCAAATTGTGTAAAGTAATATCTCCTTCAACACTCCCAAATGGAAAGGATATCAACATCTAACCATTCAACTTATAGTGAAACATGGTAGAACTTAGATGTAAACCTCTCACAAAAAGTAGATCAAACTTAGCCAAACATTCACACAACAAAAGGGAATATGCCCAAAGCCACTAACTATCTCCCATACCTCTCCCACCCAAACCCTTATATCTAACTCAAGTTCAAGATTGTAAGGAGAACAATGGAAATACATAAAATCATGCATCTACTTCTCAATAATGCATAAGAGAAGTCAAGATACATCTTAATAATGCATCTAATAATTAGGCGGGCAACACCTCTTAGATCATTTTACCTACAGAGTAGACCAAGAGTGGGATACAAGATTGTCTTGTGTATACAATAGACAACCTTCTCATTAGATCTATGATGGACACATATCCATTTCCAAGTGTAGACTTCTTAGTCTTTACTCTTGAAAAATCTTTTCTTACAAGTAACCATTCCAACATATATCTCTTAACATAAGAAATATTTGGCCTAACCTAAGTCTCTCTAGTGTCCATGAGCACCCACTAATCAATCCATGCCAAATTAAAATGCAACCTACATAATCATGAAGCTCCAAGCAAATTATTAATACTCAAAAATAAAAATAACATCCTCTCCAAAGGAAGAACAATAACACCTTTAACAAAGACTCGAAGGGTCCTCCATGAAACATGATGTTAAAACCTCTTCAAATCACATGAAGACAACCATATCCTACCAAAGCTTCCACTGAATTGTGATACCAAGCTATACATGGCAACAAGATAAACATCAAACTATCACTATCAAAAAAGTCCCACTACAACATGTAACCAAGCTATCCATCACATCATGATAACCATCTCTTGAATGAAGATAATCCATACATGCAAAACCATGGGCTTAAAACCATGAGCTCCAAAACTATTGACCAATTCAACTAGCAAAAAACCATGTGTTAATGACCACTAAAGGTTAATCCACTAACTCTAACCCAATAACTAGTTTAACGCAATTGCCCTCCCCTTACCACCTAGGAGAACTCCTCTCTTACCAGGCCTTTCCTTTCAGGGATTGAGCAAGCCATACCAGGTCTTACAACCATCAACCCAAATATATTGTAACATACTTCTTTTAAATTTTTTCAATAACACAATAGTAAAAGCTCCCACTACAACCAAAAAAATTCAAACTTTTAAGAGAAAGGTTCCCCAAACTCTCCCAACCATTAGCTCTGATACCAAATGTTGAAAATGGAGGTAATTATGTAGCTTAATACTTTGTAAAACTATGAGATTGTAGATCTGATTAAGTTTTTTCTTTGTTATAATTTATTTGTATATGATTATCTGTTTAGATTCATTTTACTAATTGTAGAAGTAGGAAAAATATTGTATAAGAATAAGACTAGAAGATAGAAGTGACACAATGTATACCATGGAGAAAATCTTTCGGGAAAAATTGGACCACCATTAGAATCAATAGTGTTTGTATTATTTAACCTTAGAACAAGATTACAATAATTCTTTATCAATCCTTGCTTGAGATGCTTCTTTTTACTTCAACAATTCTTCTTCACAACCTACAATAAACTCTCATGTGTCCAAGCATGAATCCACACATCCTGTGCCAAGCTTGACAAAAGTACTCACTTCGAACTCTCTTCAACTTGCTGCAATAAATATACTATTGTGAACATTGTAAACTCCAAAGAGTTGGAAATTACAAGAGGATAAAGCTCCTCACAAATATCTATGCCATTCTTGTGCAAGTAGAGTTCTTCCATAAAAAATAATGTCAAACCAAGTCCATCAATTTGGGCATCCCAAACTGAAGACTTAACTCAATGTTGATTATGAAGATGTCTTGTAAGCTTCTCCTCAAAGTTGGCACCCAAGAATGGGCCCACTTAACTTGACCTTGTAAATATCTTCTCATGCAAAAGTGTTAACTACAAGATCTCAACTTGGGTGCCCAAGGTGGTTCCAAGTAAATCTCTGTTAACTGAAACATATCTCTCCATCAAATCATGCAAACATGATGCATGATTAATCATCCCCACTTAACTGAATGTAGCCACCTATTATCTGTCATGCAAATCAAGTCATTAGCATGCAACTCAAGTCAACTAAATTCAACTAATATGCAAATCAAACTAACTACATGCAACTGAAGATAATTGAACGATAACTGAACTAAACTGAATTGAACTGAACTAATACTAAACTGAACTAAACTAAACTAAACTCCATGCATGTAAACATCAACCCATAACTTCTAGGATCTTTACATGCATTACTGAAGTGTTATCTTTTCTCCAAATAGTTAACTTAACTCAAGGTGGGTTCCACCTTCCATGTGGGTGCCCCATGTGCTCCCATTTTTTAGGAGCTCTTCTTGGACATCCCCACATGTTCCTATCATTTAGGATTAATTACAAATGTCAATTTACATGTTCATTTCATTCAAATTTAATCTCTTTCTAATCCTAGTGTTGGGGAACACTTTCCAAGGACTTAGGAGATACATGAAATATGTTTACATTTACAATTAAATGGTATCCTATTCCCAACAATTCCAGTGATGTGCTCTATAGGTCTAGTAGTTGATGAATAAGCCTAGAAATGATTTATTTCTACATTCGCATGTTTCTAGGGTTTAAAAATAAACACTAATGCATTTACATTCATGGCATCCTCAAAATGTTCTATTTGAATGGTGACTTGTGTCTAGCAGTTGCAGGGTGCTTAAGTAATGACTTAAGCCCATTATGTTCATCCTGTGACTGGCTCTTCACATCTTGGCAACCAGTTGATGAGGTATGAGGTTCACATCAGAGTGATAATGCATGATCGGCGAGATATTGGAAGATGTCTCTTTGACACAGTGATGTAGAGGGAGTAAGGAGACCTTTATTAGCATGACAAGAGCATATTAATTGGACTCATTTTGGAGTCTCTTCAACAGTCTGATAGCTATCTCATCAACGAGACACTAGTTCATTGAAGGGAGTTTTATGAACATTTCTTTGATGGAGCGATAAGGAAGTGCTCTGAGTGAGACTAAGCCATAATGATGTGGATGGCAGTAATGACGATGCAGACACGTGACATGAAGAGATTGGATAAATAGTAACCACATCATTATTGTGTATTATGATGCAGTTACATGGCTATGAGGTGGATAGGTGATGTCATTAAGGCTCTTCATCAACATGATTGAATGTCATTGGTGAGACTTGTTCAGATGTCTCCTCGACAACCTAATGAACATCTGATTAGTGAGACAATATGGTGTTGCCAAGACCTTGAAGAAGGTCTATTCGACATAGTGATAAGTGAGTTAAGGTTCATCAAAGTGGCATACTATCATTGGTAGGAATCTTAAGGTAGTCCCTTCAATGCAACAATGATAACGTTCATAGAAAGGAAAAAGTGATATCACTTGGAATATGAATCCAGTCTCTACGATATGGTGATGGAAGAATGTAATACTACTAGCGAGACCCAGTAAGGTGGATGTGGCAGTGGGAACTGATAAGAAGGTGACAAAGGTGAATGATGATGTGCAACTAGGAGGCGATTTGCAATTGCTCAACATACCAACTCACATTGATGTGAGTTTCATGGCAATGGCATGGATGATAGATGGCATGTGTGTGGGTTTGTGTCTTTCAAAAGTGGTATTGGAGAGAAAGGTGAATCGGTAAGACTAAGAAGGTAGTCCCTTTGAAAATAGCATGCTTTGTTCTAATAGTGATCATCAGTGAGTGGAGATCGACGATGGAGATTTGAACGACTACTTATCCAATGGTTAGGGTTTAAAAGCTTGATAGTGAATGAGGATTGTAGGATTAGGGCACGAAAGAAAAGATTGATGACTATAATTCAATAGTAGAGATCTAAAATGGTTCGATAGTGTGAATGAGGGTTTGGACTGCAAATTAACATAGAGGAAGGAATTAATTGGTCCGACCGCAACAACGACTATTGTAAATGAAGATTTGATCTTCAAAATGGCAACAAAGATTATAGATCTAATCAAGATCAAATCCAATCATATTGACAAGAGAATGCTTTTAGTGCATTCATCTCTAGCGCTTGACAGTAGAGCCAATTCTTAAAAAAACATCTCTTCCTAAATTTAATATTGTAGGGCTCGAAGTGGATTCATAACATATTGAAGAAGATAGCAAGAGTGAAAAACCCTAACTAAGATTTTGACAAAAAAAGGAGATAAAAAGAGAAAAATAAAATAAGGAGAGATAGAGAGAGAGTGTGTCAGAAAATCAGTGTCTGCAAGTTGAAGTAGGTTACTATAACAGAAAGTAAAAAAATTGAATATACATGAAGTTGGTTATAGTGGTGTGAGATAGAACAGAGAGAGATTTAAATGTATTGAATGGATACATCATAGGTTTTGCAGAACCAATCTTATGCATACTTGAATTTATAATCCTTTAGAGGTTGTAGCCTGATTGTATTGAACTGTAGCTCAAGTCAAGTGATAGTGATCTCCTTGGAGTTGTAGCTCCTAAAACAAGGTGTAGCAGCATCCTTAAAGTTGTAGTTTCTAAACAGGGAGTTGAAGCTTCCTTAGAGTTGTAGCTCTTAAAATTGTAACTAAAATTCATTGCCTACGAGGCTAGATTAGGACAATAGATCCTAGCAACATTTCTCACCGTGGTTTCTTCCATCTTGTTTTTTCCATATACATATGGTGTTATATGTTGATCTCTCTTGTGCTTGTGAGTATTATGTCTATTCATGCTTTGAACTACACATTTGAGTTTTTATGTTTAAGTCTACAAAATATCTCTCTGGATTAAAAGTTTTTAGTATCTATTGATTCATATCCCCTGAGTAGATCATTGTGTTCTAACAATTGGTATTAGAGCCCTAGGTTCCCTAGGAGAAGCTTAATCAGCTCGGGTAGGTCTTGGTTAGGTAAAAAAAATTGCATGTTAGGAAGGTTAAAGCAAGCCACCTAGATTCAAGAATGTCAGTAAAGAACATTTTTTTTTTCCTACTACTCCTCTTACTAATTCCGAAGGAAAGGACTATGAGAATAATGAGAAAGTATTGTTTTCCATTATGAACAACTTGTCTAATTTTTTGCACAACAAGGTTATGCATTGTGAAACTACTTATGATGTTTGGGAAAAATTGAATAAGATCTATGAAGGAGACTCCAAGGTGAAGTTGTCAAAGCTACAAATACTGAGAGCTAAATTTGAAAGGTTGTAGATGACTGAAGAAGAAAAAATTGTAGATTATCTTTTGAGAGTTAATGATATAGTGAATACTATTAGAGGATATGGCTGGAAATAAAAGAGGATGTTGTTGTGCTGAAGGTTCTGAGGTCCATAACAACTAAATATGAATCTAATATTTCTGCCATTGAAGAAGGAAGAGAAATTGGTAAACTCGCTCTAAATGAATTATAGAGTGAGTTACATGGTATATTTACTGCTTATGAGATGAGAACGCAGGATGCCAAGTCTTCTAGAAGAGAAGTTGCATTTAAGACTGCTAAGAAAGGAAAGGATAGAGTAGAGAAGAAAGACAAATCCATAGTCACGATTTCAGACATTGAAGAAACTCATGAAGAAGAAGCAAACTTCATATGAAGACTAAGGAGAGGATCTGGAAAATATAAAGGTAAGCTTCCATTCAAATGCTTTAACTATGGTAGAGTAGGCCATTTTGCTTCTAAATATGCATATGATAAAGTGGATAACTATAAACAAGAAGAATATCTAGTAAAAAGAAGAAAGAGTTTTATCCTAAAAAGAAGAATTTTGGAAAGAAGAAGAAGAGTATATGCATTCAAGAAGAAAGCAATGCTTCTAATGCTAGTGATAGTTTAGATGAGGATCAAGATCAAACTCTAGTTATGAGAGAAGTTGAGAAAGAATTTCTCTTCATGGCTAATGTAACCCAGGATTAGAAGGATGAACAAGTTAAGGACTCACATGAAGAAGAAGAGGAAGTAGTTGTTGATCTTGAGGGAGAATTAATTAGTGATTTTAAAGACCTTGATGAGTTAAGAGATAAATATGATGATGTTAAGAGAGAAAAAAAGAAATGGAAAAAGAATGATCAAAAGGAGAATGATAATCTAACTCAAGAACTTGAGGAATCAAATAAGCTGGTGGTAAATCTGAAACTACAAGTATAGGAAGCTAAAAGAGGTGAAGGAGTAATGAATCCAAGCTAGAGTCTAAAATAGAGATATGCATGAAGTTAGAAGTAGAAGTAGTTGCTGTAAGAAAAGAATTGGAGAATCCAAGGAGAAGATCAATAAGGGTCTAAAACTAAGAGGAGGTACTAATATTCTAGATGAATTGCTAAGTACACAAAAGCCAACAAATAAAGAAAAATCAAGCTTGGGACTTGAAAATGGAAAAAGTTCATTTGTTGATGCCTTTGCAAAGCTCTATGAAAGATTTAGAGCAAAGGAAAAAATAGTCCTCAGTGGAGAAAATATGACAAAGGAGAAGCCTCTAAAGATGAAAAGAATTCAACTGCAGCTGAGAAATTTATTAGAGAGAGGCAACCAATCAAAGACAAGAAAGTTAACAGGAAAATTCCTGATCAACAAAAGAAGAAGCAAAATACTAAGAGAACAAACAATGTTGGTTTCACAAGAGTATAGTATCCAAGGAGACTTAAACAAAGAAGGTCTCCTCATTCATCCACATGAAACACCATGACTAGGTACTCATCGTACTTTAATGGATATTGCTATACTTGTAACAATTTTGGTCATAGGGCTAGAGAGTGTAAATTCATTCCAAGAAGGAACACAAATTTTGTATGAATTTTTTTTTTTCCTCCTTTGATTAACATTAATTGCAAATTTTTTGGTCATATAGCTATAAATTGTAGAGAAAAATTTAGAAGACCAAATGCTCATTCTGAGAGGAAGAAAAACTCACTTCCCAAAGTTGAAAATGAAACTAAGGTCTTTGAGAAAAAGGAAGAAAAAGTTGAAAAGAAAACAAAGAAGATATGGAAGGAGAAAGAGAAAAATTCTACTCAATCCATGATTGCTCAAACAACACTACATGTAAAAGAATAAGATTTATGGGTAATTGATAGTGGCTAATCCAAGCACATGACTAGAGATAAAAAAATTTCATTGAACTTGAAATGAGAAAAGGAGGATCAGTGAGCCTAGGTGATAATTTTTCTGTCAAGATTCATGGCAAAGGAATTGTAAGCATAGATGGGAAGAATAAGACCAAATACATGCTCTATGTTGAAGGACTAAAACATAATATTTTAAGTGTTGGCCAAATGTGTAACAATGGGTATAAAATTGTGTTTAACTCTAGTGCCTGCAAGATAAGAAATAATGATAAAACAATTGCTCATGGAGTGAGAATTGATAAAAATTTATACAATCTCAATGAAATACAAGGCCAAATGTGTCTAGTTAGGCAAGTAGATGAGAGTTGGCTATGGCATAAGAAACTAGGACATGTCAACTTTGACAGTTTAGTAAACATAAGTTCAAAAGATCTCGTCAAAAATATGCCTAGGATTGCAAATCTTGAGAATATAACCTGGAAAGGGTGCTAACAAGGAAAGCAAACAAAGTTCAAGTTTCCTACAAAGGATTATTCAACTACGAAACCCTTGGAGATAATTCATAATGATCTATGTGGTCCATTGAGGACAAGGGCGTTTCAAGGAGAAAGATATTTCATGCTATTGGTTGATGATTGTACTAGAATGGTATGGGTCATGTTTTTGAAGAAAAAGGATGAAGCATTTGAAAATTTTAAACTCTATAAGAAGCTTGTAGAAAATGAGACTGGGAGAAGAATCAAATGTCTTAGGTTAGACAGAGGTAGAGAGTTTTCATCAAGTGAATTCAAAGAATATAGTGAAAATTATAGAATCAAATGCCAGTATTTAGCTACAAGAACACCACAACAAAATGGTGTGGTAGAGAGAAGAAACATGATTGTGAAGGAGATGGCTAGAGCCATGTTGAACGAGGAAAACTTGAAAAATAATTTTTTGAAAGAAGTAGTACAAAATGTTGTATACATTCAAAATAGAGCTCTAATTAGATTTAACAGTGGTGGAATGTCATATGAATTGTTGTTCGGTAGGCCTGCATCAGTCAAGTAGTTCAAAATATTTGGTAGTAAATGCTATATTAAAAGAGAAGATGAAGATTTAGAAAGTTTTGAGTCAAGATGTGACAAAGGGATATTCTTGGGGTATTCCAACCAAATCAAAGCTTATAAATGTTACAACAAGAGATTGCATAAAATTGTAGAGAGCGTACATGTTAAGGTTGATGAAAATACAAATCAAGCCAAGTCTGGTAGAAACAATCTTGAAATAGAATAAGATGATGAGGATATAGGTGCAGCAACAAAAGAAGAATAACAAGATGAAGAGAATGAGCAAGAGGTTGAATGTGCTCCTGCAAAATATTTGCAAAAGGACCATCCTACATAATAGATAATTGGTGACAAGAATGTAGGTGTGTAGACTAGAAGAAGACTTGCAAAGGACAAGGAAAAAGTGAAATTTCCCCTCTTATCTCAGGTTGAACCAAAAATCTTTGATGAAGCCAATAAGGATGAAAGCTAGTTAAATGCAATGGAAGAGGAACTTGATCATATTGAAAAGAATAAAACTTGGGAATTGGTTCCTAGACCATCAAGCAAGAACGTAATAGGAACCAAATGGGTATTCAAAAATAAACTGAATGAAGATGGAGCGATGGTTAGAAATAAAGCAAGGTTAGTGTGCAAAGCATATGCACAAGTAGAATGAATTTATTTTGAAGAAAATTTTTCCCCTATTGCAAGATTAGAAGCAATAAGAATGTTCCTTGCATTCTTAGTTTACAAAGGATTTAAAGTTTATCAAATGGATGTGAAATCTACATTCTTGAATGGAAACCTAGAAGAGGAAGAATTTATTGAACAACCAAAAGGTTTTGAATTGTTAGAAGATTATGGTTATTTCTTCAAATCGAGAAAAGAATTGTATGGTCTAAAGCAAGCCCCAAGGGCATGGTATTCAAGGCTAGATCAGTATCAACAACAACAAGGATTCAAGAAGGGTTGTGCTAATAGTACTCTATATCTCAAATCTGAAGGTAAGCATATGATCATTGTTGTAGTATATGTAGATGATATTATATTTGGTGGTAGTAGTAATAAAATGTGCAAAATATTTGCTACAAACATGCAAGATGAGCTTGAAATGTCCATGCTAGTAGAACTTAGATTTTTCCTTGGTTTACAAATTACAAAACTAATAAACGTATATTCATATCTCAAACCAAGTATGAAAAATAAATTCTTAATAAGTTTAGCATGGAGGGTTGTAGACTAGTTAGTACACCCAAGATTACTAGTTGCAAGTTGAGAAAATTAGATGAAATCACCTATTGCAAATTAGGCCTTGTATAGATCAATGATTGGAAGTCTGCTATACTTAACTGCATCTAGGCTAGATATAATGCAAGCAGTTTGTATGGTAGCAAGATTTTAGGCTTCCCCAAAGGAATCTCATATCAATGCAGTAAAAAGAATTTTTAAATACACCAAAGGAACTGTTGACTATGGGCTATGGTATCCTAAGCGCAAATATTGCTCATTGAAAGTGTATACAAATGCAAATTGGGCAAGAAATGTAGATGATAGGAAGAGTACTAGTGGTGGAGAGTTCTTCTATGGAACAAATTAGTTTCCTAGATGAGCAAAAAGCAAGAGTCTATCACTCTTTCTATTGCAAAAGTAGGATATGTTGCTACTTCTGCGTGTAGTACATAATTCTTGTGGATGAAGCAGATGTTAAAAGACATCAAAGTGGAATACAAATAACCTATCTCTATTCTTTGTGATAATTCCAGTGTCATTAACATATCTAAGAATCCAGTGATGCATTGTAAAACCAAGCATATATCAATCAAATATCACTTCATCAGAGAGAAGGTTGTAGATAAGGAAGTCAACATGGAGTATGTTCCTACAACGGATCAAGTGTCTGATATATTTACAAAGCCTCTACCTACAGAGTAGTTTGAATACTTGAGGTAGAAACTGTGAGTCATTTCTACCACCTCATATCAGTAAACATTAGTGATAGGGCCTATATCTAGCAGGACCTTCATTGTTTATTTATTTGACCCTGGTTAAGCATAATATGATCAAGCCAAGTAAAATCTTGTTTTACAAATTTTTAATGAATTGATGGCTGCAACATTTGTCAAAATTTTAGCATTTCCTTAGTGGGAGTGTACCCTTTGCCATTGATGTCAAAGAGGGAGAAATGTGAAGCATGCTGCGAAGAGAAGAGATATATGTCATAGGGGGAGTTGTTGCATTTCTATGTGAATATTCAAGTTGGTACAAAGCTTCAATGTTATATCTTGTATGAGTGCTTCAAGTTTTTCCATCAATGCCAAAGAGGGAGATTGTTAGCATATAGTTGTCATTGATGTTAAAAGTGCAAATCATGCAAGGGAGATTATTGGCATGATGATAGAGGATGAATGTAGGAGTAGTGGATCTAATTTTGAAAGTGTGTGGCAGGTTGATGATGCTAAAGTGCATATCTTGCAAATATTATAAAGTTGATCAATTTGTAGGAAATGTTGTCATGAAGTTGCAGATAGTTTTCCATACAACAAAAGAGGAAATAAACTATAGATTCGATATGAGATTTTTTAGAGCATTCTAGGGATGTGCTCTGTTGGTCCAAAAATTGATGAATAAGCCTAGAAATGATTTATTTCTACTTTTGGGTGTTTTTAGGGTTTACAAATAAACCCTAATTTGTTTATAGTGATGGCATCCTCAAAATTTTCTATTCAATGGTGACTTGTGTTTGGTGGTTGCATGGTGCTTAAGTAATGACTTAAGCCCATTATGTTCATTCTATGATTGACCCCTCACATCTTGGCAACCAGTTGATGAGGTTCAAGGTTCACATCAGAGCCACAGTGCATGATCAGTGAGAGAATGGGAGATGTATCTTCAACACAAAAATGTAGAGGGAGTAAGGAGAGCTTTATCGACATCACAAGAGAATATTGGTTGGAATTGCCCTAGAGTCTCTTTGACAGTCTGATAGCTATCTCATAGACGAGATATGGGTCATCGAAGGGAGTTCTATGATCATCTCTTCGATGGAGTGATAAGAAGGAAGCACTTCGAGTGGGATCAATCCATAATTATGTGGATGACAGTGATGATGATGTAGACACATGGCATGAGGGGATTGGATAATCTGTAATCCACATCCTTGTTGTGGATTACGATGCAGTGACATGGCTATGAGGTGGATAGGTGATGTCATCAAGGGTCTTCATCGATGTGACTGAAGGACATCGATGAGACTTGTTCAAATGTCTCCTCGACATCTCAATGACCATCTCATTGGTGAGACAATATGGTGTCGCTAGGACCTTGAAGAAGGTCTCTTTGATAGAGTGATAAGCAAGTTAAGGTTCATTGGAGTGGAATACTATCATTGGTAGGACTGTTAAGGTAGTCCCTTCGATGTACCTATGATAACCTTCATCAGATGAACAAAGTGATATCGCTAGGACTATGAAGCTAGTCTCTACGATATGGCAATGGAAGAATGTAATACAGTTGGTGGGACCCAGTAAGGTGGACGTGGTAGTGGGACCCAACAAGAAGGCAGAAAAGGTGAATGATGATGTGCAACTAGGTGGCGGTTTGTGATTGCTCGATATAACAACTCACATCAATGTTGTGAGTTGCATGGCAATGACATGGATGAAAAATGGCGTGTGTGTGGGTCCGTGTCTTTCAAAAGTGGTATCAGAGAGAAAGGTGAACATCAATAAGATTAAGAAGGTATTCCCTTTCACAACAGCATGTGATGTTCTAATAGTGATTTTCAATTAGTGGAGATCAGTGGAGATTTGAACGACTATGTATCCAATAGTCAGGGTTTAAAATCTTGACAGTGAACGAGGATCATAGGATTAGGGCATGAAAGAAAAGATTGATTGTCAAAATTCAATAGCAGAGATCTTAAATGGCTCAACAGTGTGAATGAGGGTTTGGAATACAAATTGACAGAGAGGAAGGAATTAATTGGTCTAACCACACCAAAGACTATTGTCAATGAAGATTTGAGCTTCAAGAAGGCAACACAAATTGCATATCTAATCAAGATCAAATCCGATCATATTGACAAGACAATGCATTTAATGTATTCATCTCTCACACCTGACAATAAAGCCAATTCTTAAAAAATTCTCTATTCTTGAATTTAATATTGTAGGGATCAAGGTGGATTCATAACTTGCTGAAGAAGATAGCAAGAGTGAAAACCTTAATTGAGATTTTGACAAAAAAAAGAGCTAAAAAGAGAAAAAAAAAAGGAGAGATAGAGAGAGAGTGTGTTAGAAAAATAGTGTATGCAAGTTGAAGCAGGTTACTATAATAGAAAGTAAAAAAAGTGAATATACATGAAGTTGGTTAGAGTGGTGTGAGATTGAAAATAGAGAGATTTAAATGTACTGAATGGATGCATCATAGGTTTTGCATAACCAATCTTATGCATACTTGAATTTGTAATCCTTCAGAGGTTGTAGCCTCACTGTATTGAGTTATAGCTCATATCAGGTGATAGTGATCTCCTTGGAGTTGTAGCTCCTAAAACAGGGTGTAGCAACATCCTTGAAGTTGTATTTTCTAAACATGGAGTTGAATCTTCCTTAGAGTTGTAGCTCTTAAAATTGTAACTAAACTTCATTACTTGTGAGGCTCAATTGGGATAGAAGATCCTAGTAGCATTTCTCACTGTGGTTTCTCCCATCTTGGTTTTTCCACGTACATATGGTGTTATGTGTTGATCTCTCTTATGCTTGTGAGTATTATGTCTATTCATGCTTTGAATTGAACATTTGAATTTTAAGTCTACAGAAGGTCTCTCTCGATTAAATTTTTTTAGTATCTACTGATTCACCCCCACTGAATAGATCATTGTGTTCTAACAATTGGTATCAGAGCCCTAGGTTCCCTAGGAGAAGCTTAATTAGCTTAGGTATATCTTGGTTAGGTAAACACAATGGCATGTTAGGAAGGTTCAAGCAAGCCACCTAGATTCGATGGAACAAACTATGCTAAGTGGATCTCTCTGATGAAAGGATACTTAGGTTCTCTTGGAATTGATGTTTGGATCTTAGTAAAGAATAAATATGTTCTTCCTACTACTCCTACTGATGCCACAGTAAAGAAGGACTATGAGAATAATAAGAAAGCTTGGTTCGCCATTATGAGCAACTTGTTTGATTTTGTGCACAACAAGGTTATGCATTGTGAAATTGCTTATGATTTTTGGGAAAAACTAAATAAGATCTATGCAGGAGACTCCAAGGTGAAGTTGGAAAAGTTACGTAAATATTGAGAGCTAAATTCAAAATCTTGTAGATGATTGAAGAAGAAAAATTGCAGATTATCTTTTGAGAGTTGATGATATAGTGAATGCTATTAGAGGATATGGTGTGGAAATAAAAGAGGATGTTGTGCTGAAGGTTTTGAGGTCCATGACAACTAAAAATGACTCTAAGATTTCTCCCATTAAATAAGGAATAGAAATTGATAAACTCACTCTAGATGAATTACATGGTATATTTATTGCTTATGAGATGAGAATACTAGGTGTCGAGTCTTCTAGAAGAGAAGTCACATTTAATATTGCTGAGAAAGGAAAGGATATAGTAGAGAAGAAAGAAAAAGCTATTTTAGAGATTGAAGAAACTGATGAAGAAGAAGAAAACTTCATAAGAAGACTAAGGAGAGGATCTGGAAAATATAAAGGTAAGCTGCCCTTCAAATGATTTAACTATGGTAGAGTAGGCCATTTTGCTTGTAAATGTACATATGATAAAGTGGATAACTCTAAACAAGAAGGAGATACTAAAACGAAGAAAGAGTTTTATCCTAAAAAGAAGAATTTTGGAAAGAAGAAGAAAGTGATGCTTCTGATTCTAGTGATAGTTCAGATGAAGATGAAGATCAAGCTCTAGTTATGAGAGAAGTTAAGAAATAATTTCTCTTCATGGCTAATGCAACCCAGGATCAGAAGGGTGAACAAGTTAAGGAATCACATGAAGAAGAAGAGGAAGCGGTTGTTGATTTTGAGGGAGAATTAATTAGTGCTCTTGAAGAGCTTGATGAGTTAAGAGATAAACATGATGATCTTAAGAGAGAAAACAAGAAATTGAAAAATAATGCTCAAAAGGAGAATAATAAGCTAACTCAAGAACTTAAGGAATCAAATAAGTTGGTGGTAAAATCTGAAACTACAAGTAGAGGAAGCTAAAAGAGGCGAGGAAGTAATGAAGTCCAAGCTAGAATCTAAAATAGAGAGATGCATGAAGTTAGAAGCAAAAGTAGTTGCTCTAAGAAAAGAATTGGAGAAAGCCAAGGAGAATATCAATAAGGGTCTGAAACTAAGAGGAGGTACTAATATTCTAGATGAATTGCTAAGTACACAAAAGCCAACTAATAAAGAAAAGTTAGGTTTGGGACTCAAAAAATGAAAAAGTCTATTTTTTGATGGCTCTGCAAAGCTCTATGAAAGATTTAGAGAAAAATTAAAAAAATTCTTCAGTGGAGAAAAAGTTGAAAAAGGAGAAGCCTCTAAAGATGAAAATAATTCAACTATAGTTGAGAAATTTGTTAAAGAGAAGGAACTGATTGAAGACAAAAAAGTTAACAAGAAAATTCTTGATCAACAAAAGAAGAAGTAGAATACTGAGAGAACAAACAATGTTGGTTTCACAAGAGTACACTATCAAAGGAGACTTAAACAAAGAAGATCTCCTCATTCAGCCATAATAAACACCATGACCAGGTACTCATCATACTTTAATGGGTATTGTTGTCTTTGTAATAATTTTGGTCATAGGGCTAGAGAGTGTAAAGTCATTCCAAGACGGAACACAAATTTTGTATGCAAAAATTAATTTACTCCTTTGATTAACATGAATGTAGTGTGTGTATCTAAGGAGCATGAGCTTCATGGGTGGGACTGTGGAGCACAGGTGGGAAAAGCAAAATTTTGAATCTCTGAACAATGGAGCAGGCCGTGGAGTAGGATTTGAGGAATCCTAAGCTGAATTGGTGCATGTTTCGAGTGCAGAGAAAGGTAAGGTTGAATCTGATGAGAAGGACACCGGAAACAAAATCTAGGTGGACCCGGGAGGAAAGATAAATTTAGGGGGGTCCCCTAAAGGTCAACAAGGCGAAAAGGGAAAAATTTCCAATGAGGTGGTAGGGACTGCTAAAAGGGAAGGAGCAAAGAGTAAACCTTGGGCTTCGCTGTTTGGTATCAAACCAAATGGTAAATCAATTTTCCCTCCAGTGAGTAATCATTCTCGCCTAGCGAAAGGTAAGTTTTCCATCTTTGTGCCTGACGCTATCATTGATCATAATATTGCCTTGATGGAAAAATTCCTGTTTGGAATGTTTATGGGCCCTAGACCAAATGTTGAGGTGGTCAGGGAATTTGTTAAAAATAAGTGGAGAAAAAATGGACAAGTTATTGTGGCTGATCTTCCTAGAGGTTTCTTTGCCTTTGAGTTTACCTGCAAGGAGAATCTTTTGGCTATGAGGAGTGGAGGACCCTGGGTCATTGGAAAATATTTGCTAGCCCTAAAGAAGTGGATTTCCCGCTGGACCTTTCTGATTCTATCTTTGAGAACGTTCCAGTTTGGGCTAGACTCCTGGGTCTCCCTCTGGAATATTGGAATGAGGACATTTTCAACGAAATTGCTAGTTCCTTTGGTGAAATTCTTTCTATTGACCCTATGACAACAACTAGAAAGCAGTTGGTGTTTTCCCGAATCTGTGAAGTTTCACAAAGTGTTGACCTTCCTTCAATAGATATTCAATCTAAGTTGGGAACCTAGATGCAAACTATAGAGTTTGAATCCATTCCCTTTGGTTGCTTCAAATGTAGGAAAATGGGGCATTGGGCTAAGAAATGCCCATTAAATATTAGTAAAGAAAAATAAAATCAACTTTCCAACCTTAAGACTATCTAGAGAAAGAAAATTGATGGGGAAGGACAAGTAAGCAATACCAGTGAGGAGGCTGGTAGGAAAAATGAAACTCAAAGGAATACCTTTGACAATATTGATGAAACAAAATTTAAGGACCCTAATGCATAGACTAATCACCAAACAAGAGAAGAAAATAATGATGGCCCTAGGGAAGATGGGGAAAGAACTTTGGAAAATATGGAGGAAGGGAAAAGGGATGAGGACTTTGTCTCCTCTACTCTTAAGATCTTACCAGAAGATAAAGAAAATGGGTTTCCTGGATTGGAGGACATTCCTATCCAAGGTTTGTGTTTGGATATTGGCATTCCAATCCTGAATGTGACCTCTATTGAATGCTCCTCTTTGAGTGATCGTCTTAATCTCTGGGAAAAAACAACCTCAAATTTTGTAAAGGACACCTTTGAGGATCCAAGCTAGAATATTGAACTTTCGAGTGAAAATATGAATTAGCCTAGGAATGGCCTAATAGATACCCTCCCTTGGGAGAAAAGAAGAATGTATGACAAGGAATGGGAATTTGGTAGAGAGATGGAGAGCCAAGAAGATACTGATTGGGAAGAAGTCCTCTCTCATTGTAAGAAAAAGAAGGAGAAAAGAAAACATCGAAATAATCTGAGTGGAGTTGTTACCAGAATAAGAGCAAAGGTGGATTGTGGAGCCACTAAGCTTGAACAAGGCAGAAGATTGGGAAAATTCCAGAGAGAGTGTGAAAGCTTTCAGGATATAGCGGATGGTGTTCAAAAAACCATTCCGAAGATCCTCCAATCCCCTGGTAAGATATGAAGATTATGTCCTGGAATATAAGAGGGCTCAATAGCCTTCACAAGAGGGATGTTTTGCACAATTTTGTTAGGGATCATAAACCTGATATTCTCCTTATCCAAGAAACTAAAATTCCCAAAGACAAGGTGGAGAAGATAAAAATATTTCAGAATTGTGGGATTCAAGGAAACAGTTCAGATGGTGTGTCAGGAGGCATTGCTGCCTTTTGGAACCAGAACCTCATTAAAGGGGAACCTTTGTTGGAAAGCAACAATCATGTGGCTACTAAATTCACACATATTAGAGATAACTTTTGCTGGATTCAGTCGAACATCTATGCTCCCAATGGGAAAGGAGCTAGAAAATATTTGTGGAATGAGCTCTTTGCTTTCCGTAGGATTTTTGATAATGACCATTGGATAGTCATGGGAAAATTTAATACTCCCCTTTTGAATGAGGAGAAATTTGGAGGTTCTCATGTGAACTAGAAGAGTAAGTCTGATATTTTTTATTTCATCAACAACAAGGAGATAATTGATATGGAATTGCAAGGGGCTCAATATACATGGTCGAATAGAAGAAATGGTAAGGAACTAATTCAAGTTAGGTTAGATAGAACTTTAATTTCTCATCAGTGGCTTTTAAGCTATTTTTTCTCTCTTAAAGCTCTTTCCAGAGTTGGGTCAGATCACTTTCCCATAAGTTTTGTGGTAGACCCTATAAAGGTGAAGAAAAACTCGCCCTTTAGATTTGAAATAATGTGGCTGTCCCATCCCCTAATCTTTGAAGAAATTAGGAAATGGTAGAATATTGATGTTTTGGGAATTGCTATGTTCAAAATTGCTAAAAAGTTGAGAGAAGTCGAACACAATTTAAGATGGAAAAAAGAATCCTTTGGAAACATTTTTGGCATTAAATCCGAACTTCAAATGAAGCTTGTAGAGATCTAGGACAAAATCCAGAAGGAAGGATACATTGAAGATATTAAGAATAGAGAAAATGAGTTGCTGGTGAAGCTGCACGACATAATAGCAAAAGAGGAGTTCTGGAGGTAGAGATTGAGGGTTTTATGGCTCTCTGCTAGAGATCGAAATACAAGGTACTTCCATTTATCTATTTCAAAACATAGGGCCACCAATAGAATCCCTTCCATAGAAGTTAATGGTACTAGATTTGAGGAAGAGGAAGACATCAAAAAGCAAGTTGTCCTCTTCTATAATAACCTACTTTCGATGAATGGGGAAATTAATCAAAATGATCAAGACTTTTTATTAGAGGCCATCCCTAAGGTTGTTGTTAGGGAAGACAATGAAAAGCTTGCAGCCATCCCCTCTATGGAGGAAATCAGGAAAGCTGTCTTTTCTTTTGAAGGAAACAAGGCCCCTGGGCCTAATAGATTTCCTATGTTCTTTTTTCAATGGTTTTGGGATATTGTGGAAAATGATGTAGTGAATGTTGTTAAGGAGTTCTTTGGTTCCAGAAGGCTCCTTAAGGAATTGAATGCTACTTTCATGGTCCTTATTCCTAAGAAACCAGGGGCAATGGAGTTTGAGGCGTTCATACCCATTAGTCTTTGCAACTCTCTCTATAAAATCATTTATAAGGTGTTGACTTCAAGGATCCTTTCTATCCTTCCTTCGTTGATTTCCCCTTAGAAGAATGGTTTTGTTCCTGGATGGGAAATATTAGACTCAATAGTCACAGTCCATGAGAATATTCATTCACTTGTGGAATCTAAAACTGAAGGGTTTCTTCTCAAGCTGGACATCTCCAAAGCGTACGACCATGTTGACTGGGAGTTTTTATTCAAAATACTAAGGGGGTTTGGCTTCAATAGCAAAGTCATTCAACTGGTGAATTATTTGGTTACCATGGTCTCCATAGCTATCATTGTGAATAGATCTCCCTCTAGATTCTTTCAAAATTCAAGAGGTTTAAGATAGGGTGACCCTATCTCACCTATTCTTTTTACTATAATGGCTAAAAGCCTGGGAAGGAATCTTAAGAGATTGATCGAACAAAGGTCCCTTGTTGGTCTTAGTCCTTCTTTCATGAATCTGATATGTTCTCACCAATAGGTTGCTGATGACACTATGCTGATGGGTAGATCTTCCATGAACAAGGCTAAGAATTTGAAAAAAAAAAATAGTTGTGTATGAGAAGGCGACTAGACAGAAGGTCAACAGACATAAGAGTTCCATCTTTTTCTTCAATACCCCTGAGCAGAGGCAGGTCAAGATTACTAGAATCCTTGATTGCAGGGTGGAATCCTTACCTTCTTCTTATCTTGGACTTCCGTTATGCCTCAAACCTCCAGATTCCTTTTGGTGCTCTTTGGTTGACAGGTTCAAAAATAAGTTGGCAGGTTGGAAATGAGCTCTTTTAAGCCAAGCTGGAAAAATTCAACTTCTTAAAGCTTCTCTTCAAAATCTCCCAATTTATGCTTTAAGCCTCTTCTAAATCCTTACTAAATACGTAGAGGCCATTGAAAAGATCTAGAAAGATTCCTTTGGTCTGGAGTGGAGGAAAGAAAGAGAATGCCTCTTATAGGGTGGGATTTGGTTTGCAAACCAAAAACCTTGGGGGGTTTAGGTCTCAGAAAATAAGAATTATTAATAATACTCTCCTAGCCGAACAAATATGGAGATCTTTCTAGTCTAGTGGAGAATGGAAAAATATTTTAAGAAGTAAATATATGGTTGACCGTATGACCCTGAAAGCTTTGTTGGATTCTCCTGTCCTCCCACATGGTTTAGGTAGCTGGAATGATAAGATTGCTGGTAGAAAAATTCTAGAATCATGGATAGGATGGCACATCAGAAGTGGAAATCAAGCTAGATTTTGGGAGGATAAATGGCTCTTTAAGGAACCCCTTACTAATATTGAAAGATTCAATAGATGGGCAGACAAATGTAAAGTTGCTTTCGAGGAACTTGTCAAAGATTACTAGTATGAAGGAGACTAGGTGAACTTATGTGTGATCAGTCAAGAGTTGGCTCAGCTTCAATCCTCCTTAAAGGCTGCCAGCTTGGGACAAAATCAATAGGATGACACTCTTTTCTGGATGGATAACCCTTTGGGTAACTACTCTATCTCTTCGGTTGTCTCTTTGTTGTCCCTTTCTCAAGTCCCCCTCCCTTCTGGTCTAAAGCTTGGATTAAACACTTGACTCCAAAAGTCAATATCTTCTTTTAGATAATGCTTCAGAATAAGGTTCTCACGGTGGACAATATTTGTAAATGGGGATTTCAAATCCCCAACAAATGCTACCTCTACAAGAGTGAGGTGGAGTCAGCCAACCACTTGTTTCTCCACTATCCATTTGTTTACTTAATATGGGGAAAATTATTAGCTATCTGGAATATCTCTTGGGTGTTCCCTTTGACCATTTAAGAGTTCTTTTTACAATGGAAATCCCCTACTCAAAATACCTATATTTGAAGGTTATGGGATTTCTTATTCCCTTTTGTGGCTTGGGGAGTGTGGAAGGAAAACAATAATAGATTTTTTAGGGACAAGGAGATGTTGAAGAATAATGTCTTTGAGAAAAATTTTAGGCTTATAAAGGAAAACTTTAATGTGATTCCTCAAAAATCTCTTAACCTGGAAGATGTGGTGTGCACTCCCTATGATTTATGGATAGAAAAATATTGGATTATTAAAGTTGACATTTCATCTACTTCCAAACTAGCTAAGAAAAGTAGGGAGGGTGTTCGCTAGACCTTTCCCCCAAACGACTAGTATAAGGCCAACTTTGATGGAGTTGTGAAGGGAAACCCGGGTATGGCTGGAAGTGGAGGTGTGCTAAGGGATTCAAATGGAAACTTTATGGTGGATGTGGCTATATCCCTTGGCCACCAAACCAACCATGTGGTGGAGGCTATAGGAGCTTTTCAAGTTTTAAAGTTATCTTATAATCTGAATATAAAAAAAATATGGCTTGAAGGAGATTCTAAAAATATTATTGATTGTCTTTTAGGAAGGACCCCACCCTCATGGACGATAAAGAATTGGATAGATGAAGCAAAGTCTATTCTAGAACAAATTGAAAAACTTAAAGTTTCTCACATCTACAGGGAAGCTAACAACATGGCTGATTACTTTGCAAATGAAGTGGTTAGGAAGCAAGTATGAAACACGTGGAAGAATTGTAGGGACTTGAGAACTGAAGTTAGGGAATTACTAGATTATGATGTTACACATGGGAAAGAGGAAAATACAATTAATGATTAAAGAAAAAGGGGCCAGGTACATCAAAATCAAGAGATTTTATGGGGCCGCATCATGTTACTTAGAAGGGAAGAAAAAGTGGCATGCTTTGTGGGTGCATTGGAACAACTGCATAATTCTGCAATAGGTTCTCAACGCTGGTAGAGTCTGCAGTAAGGAGCAAACGAAAATGGGGGGGAAAAGAAAAGAGTTGAGCCTAAAAGCTATGAGGTGTACACTAGGAATGACAAGGTATGGGAGCAGATTGAAAGAGGTGGGTTGGTTCCATATTTGGAAAAACTTCATGGGATTGATTCTATGGCTATAGACTACTTCAAGAAGAACTGGAACAATGACAAAATTATTCTCTTTGGAAGGAAGGTGAAGCTAGATGAGGAGATTATAGGGGAAATTACTAGAATGTCCACTGAGGGAGTGAAGTTTTATCATGATAGAAGGTTCTCTGATGAAGCGGTCATCAGATTTCCTAAGAAGGACAAGGAGAAATTAAAACTGGTTAAAATATCTAATAGATATTTTGAAATTGATACCATCAAGCCGTTGGGGAGAAAGGTACTTCGTGTTATAATGGAGTATATCACCCTGGACAAGAGATTTACTAGAGTGTATGGGCATCATTTCACCATTCTTAACCACTTCTGCCATAAGGTATAGATTTCTTTTCCTCACTAATTTTTATGTTTGTTGAGTAATAACCTTGAGGACCATAGGAAAAATCCTAGGAGATACCCTATTCTTCATCCTGGCCTTATTAGGTTAATTTATGAACACTATCAAAGCATGTCGGCTTTATCTAAACCCATGGCCTCTTCAGAGTTTGAGACTATGATACTGATAGTGGGGGTTCAGATATTCAACCAAACCAAGAGAGAATTGTTGAAACCCACCCGTCCTCTCAGATGTCTAATAAGAAAACCCAATCTAAAAAACTGAGTCCTTACTCGACTGCTCTACCCCCTTAAAGAATCCTATTCTTAAGGGCTCTCCTACCAACAAGTTGGTTTCCTACTCTGCAAACTCCATGGGAGACAAAGCCGAGAACCCTGAAGCTAGTAGAAATTTTGTGCCCTCCCCTCCCGTCTTTCAAATTCAAAGGTACTAGATTTCCTAGCTCCCCCAACATTGGTGATGTTAATCTCATATTAGACTGGGTTTAGTTTGGTGACATTCTGGCCTCTGCTAGAAATGACATCAGTGACATTTTTAGGGTCTTAAAGTGGGCCTATCAAGAAATTAATGAGCTCAATCAAAGAAATAGGGCTCTGTATAGTAAGTTAGAGGAGCTGAAGCTGAAGCTGGCTGCTCTTAGTAACAAAGAAGGGAAACATAATAAGAACAATATTGGTAAGAAAGGAGGTGACATTGAGGAAAAACACAAGTCTCTAGAAGAGGAAATGGTTAAAATTAAAAATAACTTGAAAAAATTCATGGAAAAAAACCATAAAATGGCTAGGCACAATGCCATTATTATCAATGCCATGTCTAAAAAGCTAGAAAAAACACAACATGGTTCACTGGTTGTTGATTTGGAAGAGAACAAGGAAAGCATGAATGAGGACCAAGGTATTTCTAAAAGGACCCGGGCCAATCTTAAAATGAAAGTGCCTCCCACTACACATATGGTTCATATCTTAAAGAGGGGAGTTTAGGATATGAATGATCTAGAAGCTGAGACTGCTGATCTTTTAAAAACTCAAATTTAGCTATTGCTAGCTTTTTGTCTGGTTTTTTGGTTTCGTGGCCTTTGCTAGCCTTTTCGATGGCTGTGGGCATTTACTGTTGTTATTTTTACAGCCTTTTTGACTGAGATGTCTCTATTGACTCTATCTTTATTTTGTAAACTTTGTGGTTTCGGGTCCCTGTAAAACCTATTTTTTCCTCTTTCAAAAACATGAATGTAGTGTGTTATAATTGCAATTATTTTGGTCATATAGCTACAAATTGTAGAGAAAAATTTAGATCAAATTCTCATTCTGAGAAGAAGAAAAACACACCTCCCAAAGTTGAAAAGGAAACTAAGGTCTTTGAGAAAAAAGGAAGAAAAAGTTGAAAAGAAACCAAAGAAGATATGGAAGGAGAAAGAGAAAAATTCTACTCAATCCATGATTGCTCAAAAAAAACTACATGTAAAAGAACAAGATTTATGGGTAATTGATAGTGGTTGCTCCAAGCACATGACTGGAGATAAAAAGAAATTCATTGAACTTGAAATGAGAAAAGGAGGATCAATGAGCCTAGGTGATAATTTTTCTATCAAGATTCGTGGCAAAGGAATTATGAGCATAGATGGGAAGAATGAGACCAAAGACATGCTCTATGTTGAAGGACTGAAACATAATCTTGTAAGTGTTAGCCAAATGTGTGACAATGGGTATAAAATTGTGTTTAACTCTAATGGTTGGAAGATGAGAAAGAATGGTAAAAAAATTGCTCAGGGAGTTAGAACCAATAGTAATTTATACAATCTCAATGAAATACAAGGCCAAACGTGTCTAATTAGCAAAGTAGATGAGAGTTGTCTATGGTATAAGAGACTAGGATATGTGAAATTTGACAATTTAGTAAAGATGAGTTCAAAATGTCTAGTTAGAAATATGCCTAAGGTTGCAAACCCTTAGAATATAACCTGGAAAGGGTGCCAACAAGGAAAGCAAACAAAGTTCAAGTTTCCTACAAAGGATTATTCAACTACAAAACCCTTGGAGATAATTCATACTAATCTATGTGGTCCAATGAGGACAAGGGAATTTCAAGGAGAAAGATATTTCATGCTGCTGATTGATTATTATGCCTTAATGACATGGGTCACATTTTTGAAGGAGAAGGATGAAGCGTTTGAAATTTTAAACTCTATAAGAAGCTAGTCAAAGGCTGAAGCATTTGAAAAGTTTATAAAATCTAGTGCGAGAGGAAGGGACATGGGTTAATGGAGAGGCAAAAAATTTCCTTCAAATTCTAGGCAACGACTTAGAGAGGGGGTGGTGGTTGAAGGAGACAGGGAGGTGTGAAGGATAAGCATCTAGAACTTCCAATAGCACATGACAAGGAAAGAGAGAAAGGATATGTAGAGGGGCTGCCATACTAGGGCAAGTTATATCTATAAAATTAAAACATCCAAATGGAAATACAAAGCTCGTGTGAGAAGGCAAGGAGGGGCATAGAAATACCAACATAGAATTGATAGTTGTTTGCAGATTTACACCAAAATAAATGTTGATTTGTTAATTAAATCCTAAGTATGACTATAAACCATGCCAAAATGAATGGGAGAATCATTGGAGGGAAGAGTTAGTGATGAAAGAAAAGAAAAATGAATGCACAAGAAATTATGTGGTAAAGGTGAGGGATGTGATAAAAAGAAGGTGCTGGATTTAATAGTTTGCAAACTAATTTATGTTTAGTCTACACACAGGTACAAATAGTCTATTATTTGTGAACAAAATATAGAAAAGGGGCATGTATGACATAAATTTTAATTTGCAAGATCAAGTCAATGATTTTAGTTTATAAAATATGTGATAGAAAGAGGGACTTGAATTTTTTTTTATCATATATGCTAAGTGAATAAGGGTGGCTGCATATAAGATTGGAAGGAAGAAGGTAGGGGGACGTGGTTGTGGGATAAGAAAATGTAATTTACCAGAAAAATGTGAGGAGAAAACCAAGGAGAAGGAAGAGGAGAAACATAGATGCCAAGAGGAAAATAGAGGAAGAAAAAAGGAGTTTCCCAAAGAATTTTCTTGTAATAGTTTTTTTCTTATGAAATTTGAATAAACAATTGTATATGATTGATTTTTGAATTTGACTATTTTTTTATGAAAGAGAGTTGTCTCAATTTAAATTGACACATATTGCCAATTTTAATTGTTATCTTTTACAGAGTCTATTGTAATCTAGTATATTGCGAAATCAGATGAGAAATTGGAAGAGTGAAGCTTCTTCTTCATCAACCACCCAAAGATAATTTTGACTATTATGCATGGCTACTCCAACTATTTGATGCTTGTTTTATCTTACGTCTGTGCAAAGTTCTTTTATTTATTTCCAAATCCATAATATTTTAGGGTCGACATCTGAATGTTTATTTGGTTGAAGAAATATGTATTAGCTTTCTTATGCTTGCAAACAAGGCCAAGATCTTTTTTTTAAAAGTTTGGATCAAGTAAAATTCAATTCGACTCATTTCATATAATATTATTCAAATTTTCTCTAATCAAAACCAAGTTGCCACTTAAAAAACAATTTCCATTGAAAATTATATTCAAAATAAATATGTTTCTTTTCTGATAGCTATCCAATCTTATTTTATCTCATTCAAGTCTTAAAATGGATTTGTTTCTTCTCCCATCAATTTTCCTTAGCACCCTCGACCCTTTTTATCTTTTGAAATTTACCCCACAATGTAATTTATTTTCCTAAGCATGTTAGTGAAGAGTTTATGTTCTAGAGATCCATTTTTTTTCTTTTTCCTGAGATATATATCTCTTCCTTTCATGGCATGCATGTGTGTAGAATATTACTTAACCTAAATCAATGTATCCAAACTTGCAAAAATGGGAACTAAGAAAAGGAAGAAATTAGTGATATTGCTACTATTTAGAATTTAATGATTTTGTTGTTGGGAATAGGATGCCATTTAATTGCAATCCTAAACATATTTCATGTATGTCCTAAGTCCTTGGAAAGTGTTCCCAAACACTAAGATTAGAAAGAGGTTAAATTCAAATGAAATGAACATGTAAATTGATATTTGTAATTACTCCTAAATGATAGGAACATGTGGGGACGTCCAAGAAGATCTCCTGCAAGATAGGAGCACATGGGATGCCTATATCGAAGGTGGAACCCACCTTGCTTCAGTTAACTATTTGGAGGATTGATAACACTTCAGTAATGCATGTTTAGAACCTAAAAATTAGGGATTGATATTTACATGAGTGGAGTTCAGATTAGTTCATTTTAGTTTAGTTTAGTTATGGTTCAATTATCTTCAGTTGCATGTAGTTACTTTGAGTTGAATGCTAGTTGAATTTAGTTGAATTGAGTTGCATGACTAATGACTTCAGTTGCATGACAGATAATAGGTGGATACTTACTATTAAGTGGGGATGATCAATCATGCATAATGTTTGCATGAATTGATGGAGAGATATGTTTCAATTAACAAAGATTGACTTGGACCCACCTTGGGCACCCAAGTTGGCATCGTTGAGATAACACCTTTTGCATGAGAAGATATTTACAAGGCCCAGTTAAGTGGGCCCATTCTTGGGTTCCAACTTTGAGGTGATGCTTGCAAGATATTTTCTTGACCAACAATCAGTTAAGAGTTCAATTTGTGGCATCTAAATTGAGGAGACTCTGGTTTTGACATCATGCTACAATGTGGAGCTCTACTTGCCAAATCTAGGAATAGATATTTGTGAGGAGATTTGTGCTCTTTTTTAATCAACTCTTTGGAGTTTACAATGCTCATTAATTGTCTATTTATTGCAGTAATTTTTTTAGAGTTTGTAATCTTGATGTAGGTTAGCAAGTTGAGCTTGTGCATGTGTGAGGTTTTGAAGCATGGCATGGGATGTGTGGATTCATGCTTGGTCACATGGAATGCATGGATAAATTCTACTACAAAAAGTGTGTGAGAGTTTATTATAGGTTGTGAAGAAGGATTGTTGAAGGAAAAGGAAGCATATCAATCAAGGATTGATACAGTATTATTGTAATCTTGTTCTAAGGTTAAATAATGCAAGCACTATTGATTCTGGTGGAGTTTTTTCCTGAAAGGGTTTCTCCACGTATATGTTGTGTCACTTCTATCTTCTTGTCTCATTCTTCTACAATCTTCCGTCTCTTTCTACAATGGGAAAAATTGATCTAAACATATTAATCATACACAAATAATTGTGACAAAGAACACTTAATTAGATCTAGAATCTCATAGTTTTACAAGTTTTAAGCTACAATTTCACCTTCATTTTCAACATTTGGTATCCAAGCTTTCTTCTAGAATTTTCTTTTTGCTTTCATGTACTTGCATGGACTCACATGTGGCTTGCATGTTCTTGCATGTTGATGCATGTGTAAGAATTCCGAGTGTTTATGGTTCTAGGTATTTCTTTTGTGAAGATTTCTTAGCCTAACAAGCTTGAGGAAGTTTGAAGGAATCGGCTAAAGATTGATCCTTTGCTCACAGTGTGTGGAGCTAAGGATTTTTTTTTCAATATGATATTCTTGCTAAAATAGAAGGTTTGAGCATGTGCCTCAGTGCTCTAGTTCCCAGAAGAAGGTTGAGCAGGTCTGTGCAAGATTGGTTGTGGTTGTTGTTGTAGGAATGTTTCCTGGTAAAATTCATTGTATGCAGGTGCTAGAGGTGCCCACATCCAAGGCTAGTTGTAGCAAGAACAAGATTGTAATGGAGTTGTATGTAAATTTAATACATGTATTTGGGCTGATGGCTGTAAGACCCGGTATGGCTTGCTCAATTACTGAAAGGAGAGGCCTTCTCCCAAGTGGTAAGTGGGGCTTAGAGTCATGTGGATTCCTATTTTTATGTCGATCTTGGTGATAGAGAGGGAATTGCACTTGGTGGTTGTGGAAGGGGGGTTTGGTGCTAACCCCAAGACCAAGTTTAAAGGGGGATTGTTGGTTTAAACTAGTGCTTGGGTTAGAGTTAGTGGATTAACCTTTAGTGGTCTTTGGCACATGGTTTTGTGCTAGTTGTATTGATCCATAGTTTTGGAGCTCATGGTTTTGAGCCCATGGTTTTGCATGTATGGAAGTATATATAATGGATTGGTGACTCTATTTTATGTGTGGCTGGTTGAAGCCTCCAGGCTCAAACCGGTTGGGGATGAGGGTTAATATGAAGATCTTCATTGTTGGTTTTTCCCTAGTTTGGAGTTTTCCAAGGTAAATCACTACGTTGTGATTGTGTTCTTGTTCTGTGCTTTATTTGTGTTTCTATTTTTATTCTTCATCTAGTTGCACAACAAGTGGTATCAGAGCTAACAGTTGGGTAAGTTTGGGACACCTTTCTCTTAAAAGATTGAAGATTTTTTTGTTGTAGTGGGAGATTTACTATTGTGTTATTACAAACTTGTAAAAGAAGTGTGTTTTATCTTCTTGGTTTAGAGATTATGGTTTTATTGGCCTTTTGGAAGCTGTGTTGTTAACAACAATTTCTTTGATTGTGTTGAGGCCATGGATGATCTTCATTTAGGAGATGGTTATCATGATGTCATGGATAACTTGGTTACATGTTTCAATGGGAGCTTTTGACAATGATGGTTTGATGTTTATCTTGTTTCCATGTATAGCTTGGTATCATAGTTTAGTGGGAGCTTTGGTAGGATATGGTTGAATCTTCATGTGATTTGAAAAGGTTTTAACATCTTGTTTCATGGAGGAACCTTAGAGTCTTTGGTAAAGGTGTTATTTTTCTTCCTTTGGAGAGGATGTAGTTCTCTTTGGTTTTGAGTATTAATCATTTTCTTGGAGGTTCATGATTATGCAGGTTGCATTTGAAGATGGAATGGATTTATTGGTGGGTGCTCATGGATACTAGAGAGACTTGGGTTAGGTTGGACATTTCTTATGTTAAGAGATATGTGTTGGAACGGTTACTTGTTATAAAAATTTTTAACAATAAAAACCATGGAGTCTACACCTAGAAATGGATGTGAGTTCATCATAGACCTTATGAGAAGGTTGTATAATAATGATTCCTTGTTTAGAATAATTGCAATGTATAATGTCAAGTGGGAGAATGTTGGGAATAGGATGCCATTTAATTGCAATCCTAAATATATTTCATTATCTCTTAAGTCCTTGGAAAGTGTTCCCCAACACTAGGATTAGAAAGAGATTAAATTCAAATGAAATGATGTAAATTGACATTTGTAATTATTCCTAAATGATAGGAACATGTGAGGATATCCAAGAAGAGCTCCTACAAGATAGGAGCACATGGGGTGCCCACATGGAAGGTGGAACCCACCTTGCTTTAGTTAACTATTTGGAGGATTGATAACACTTTAGTAATGCATGTTTAGATCCTACAAATTAGGGATTGATATTTATATGAGTGGATTTTAGTTTAGTTTAGTTTAGTTCAACTCAGTTCAGTTTATTTCAGTATCAGTTTAGTTTAGTTGAGTTCAATTGAGTTCAGTTGAGTTATGGTTTAGATATCTTTAGTTACATGTAGTTAGTTTGAGTTGAATGTTAGTTGAATTTAGTTGATTTGAGTTTCATGACTAATGACTTTAGTTGCATGGCAGATAACAGGTGGATACTTACAGTTAAGTGGGGATGATTAATTATGCATAATGTTTGTATGAATTGATGGAGAGATATGTTTCAATTAACAAAGATTGACTTGGACCCACCTTGGGTGCCCAAGTTGGCATCTTTGAGTTAACAAATTTTGCATGAAAAGATATTTACAAGGCTTAGTTAAGTGGGCCCATTCTTGGGTGCCAACTTTGAGGTGATGCTTGCAAGATATTTTCTTGACTAGCGATCAATTAAGAGTCTAGTTTGCAGTGCCTAAATTGAGGATACTTTGGTTTTGACTTCATGTTATAGTGTGGAACTCTACTTGCCAAATCTAGGAATAGATATTTGTGAGGAGATTTGTGCTCTTGTTTTGATGAACTTTTTGGAGTTTGCAATGCTCATTAATTGTCTATTTATTGCAACAATTGCATTAGAGTTTGTAATCTTGATGCAGGTTAGTAGGTTGAGCTTGTGCATGTGTGAGGCTTTGAAGCATGGCATGGGATGTGTGAATTCATTCTTGGTCACATGGAATGCATGGATATATTGTGCTACAAAAAGTGTATGAGAGTTTATTGCAGGTTTTGAAGCAAGATTGTTGAAGGAAAATGAAGCATATCAATCAAGGATTGATACACTATTATTGTAATCTTGTTCTAAGGTTAAATAATACAAGCACTATTGATTCTGGTGGAGTTTTTTCTCCAAAGGGTTTCTCCACGTATATGTTGTGTCACTTCTATCTTCTTGTCTCATTCTTCTACAATCTTCTATCTCTTTCTACAATTGGTAAAATTGATCTAAACAGATTAATCATACACAAATAATTGTGACAAAGGACACTTAATTAGATCTACAATCTCATAGTTTTACAAGTTTTAAGCTACAATTTCACCTTCATTTTCAACATTTGTTAGCTCATTGGAATAGGGAAAGTAAATAGATTTTTTTTAAAGTTTTTTTTTCTTAAATTGTTTATTGGTAGCATATGCATGCTTCTCATGTTAAACCTTCCATGATAGTGATTCTAGTACATTCATATTTCAAACTATTTTCTCATGGTCAATATATAAGATAGTCAAATTGGATAATTATTGCATAAAAGGGGAAAATAGTGTTATATTTTTATAGATTGTTGCATGTACTAATTATGGTATGAAATAAGAAAATATCAATGAAAGTTCAATGCATGATAACATTAGTTACATGAAAGACATTAAATGTAAGGTGATATTTATAAATGCATGCCAAAAAGGTCTTAATGCCTGTCCAAAAATATTGTATGTTGATTTTGTACATTTAGGTTTAAAAGCTTGAAAGATTTAAATTGAGGAAATATATTGATTTAATCATTGCATGAAGATTCAAAACTGTTTTCTCACTTCAAAACTATTTTGTATGATACTGTATTCAAGAGTATCCTCATGTTGTGATAGTTATGTTTGGGATTGTCTTGTACGAGTGTTCTCTTTTATGAATATTATGCGAATCTTTATTTTCTTGAGTGCTTGTGGAAAGTTACCTTCTTGGACATGTGTCAAATACGAGTATCATGGATATGCTTGGACAAGCAATTATAGACCATTTAAATAGATGGAATAAATTTAATTATATCACTCTTTTCCATATGCTAGTATTGTTCATTGCATGTTCTTGTATAATAGAAATGTGTGTAGATCTATACTAGGAATGCATCGTATTCCATTCTGTACATCAATTTATTTTTCTTAAGCATCTTTGTAGGGTTGGTGGTTCTTCGTGTCAGGAAGAAATCTTTGGGGAAGCATAAGCTTCATGGATGGGTAGAAAAAGTGACTAGACCATGTTCTCATCTATTGATTTGTAAATGGCTATGTGAGAGTTGAAGGTGATTAGAGACTTTATTATTTGCATGTCCACATAATTATTGATTTGTTATTGGCATATGTACTACCAAAATTATACATCTTTTGTGGATGATTCTAGTGTATTTTTACATTTTTTGTACTTTCATTACTATTATGACTTGTTGGCAATGGTTTTCCCAAGTCAATATTGTATCTCAATATCTTTTGTATATATGTTCAATGTAAGAACACAATTTCAAGTGATGAAATAGTATGCAATGAGGATATTCCACTTGAATTCTTGTAAATAAAAGTATTTTCTTACTAATAATGTTTTACTTATTGTTATTTAAGATCCTTTCTTTACACACTTGTACATACTATTGTGAGGCTGTATTAGGATAGTAGATCCAAGTAACTTTTCTCACCATGTTTTTTTCCATCCTGGGTTTCCATGTACATGTGTTGTTCTCTTGTGTAGATGTGTGTGCATATGTTGTTCCTTCATCATTAAATTTATGCTTTGAGTTAAGTATTATTTTTGATGTGGTGATTTAATTCAAGAGTTTTAAATAGATTTGATCTACTAATTCATCTGCCCTTAGTAGATTGTGTTCTATGCAGTTGGTATCAGATCCAAGTTCCTTTGAAGAAGCTTAATAACTTAAGGTAGATCTAGGATGGCATAGGAAATTTCATCTAGAAACAACATACCGATCTTTGATGGATCCAATTTTGCATTTTGGAAAGTTAATATGGAGTCCTATTTGATGGCTTTAGGAATGGACATTTGGATGTCAATAGTAAAAGGATATGGGCCTCCTAAAAACCTTTCTCATAGGGATCAGATTGGAAAGAGAGATCTTGAACTCAATGCTAAGGCAAGGGATGCTATTTTATGTGGATTGAATAATTCAAAATTTGTGAATGTGATGTAGTGGAGAACAACTAAGGACATATGTGATAAGCTAGAGACAATCTATGAAGGTGATGATAAAGTTAAAGATGAAGATTTGTAGACTTACAAAGCTCAATTTGAAGGCCTGGAGATGAGAGAATATGAGAACATTGCTACATTCATACTTCGAGTTGATGAAGTTGTCATCCATATCCAAGGACTTGGAGAGAATTTGGAAATGAAGAATGTTGTGAAGAAGGTACTTAGATCTCTCCCCAAAGGGTTTGATCCTAAAATATATAATCTTGAAGAAGCTAAGGATTTGAATGCTTTAAGGCTGATTAAATTGCATTGAAAATTAACTGCATTTGAGATGAGATTTGAAAGTGAGGATTATACGAGGAAAGAGGCTGATTTCAGAGCATCTATGAAGCAATGTGATCAAGATTATGATTTTGGATAAGATTTGGAGGAAGAAAATTTTGTCAAGAAGCTACAAAGAGGCTCTGGTATGTACAAAGGTAAATCACCTTTCGAGTTTTTCAATTGTGGAGAAGTAGGATATTTTATGGTTAAGTGCCCCCATAAGAATACTAACAATACTAAGAAAAAGAATGGAAATAATAATTTTTAGAGAAAGTTTAGAGGTTAGATGAAACATAAGAGTTTCTACACTAATGACGAAGAAGACTATTCCAATAAAGAATAAGATGAAGATGTATCAGGAGATGAAAAAGAAAGGGGTATGTTCATGACCTTTGAGACTGCTAAAGGAGATGTTGAAAAGGGTTCCATAAATAATGAAGAAGAGGTTGATCTTATGGAGGAATTGATGTGTGTTGGAAAAGAAATCAAAAGGATGAAGAACATAATTGTAGAAGTGAGAGCTAAAGATAAAATATAAAAATAATTGAAGATTATAGAAAGATGATTATTTATCTGAAGATCTAGATTGAGGAAGCAAAAAGAATTCAAGACATTTTGATAGAAAAAGTTGCTATGATAAGATAAAGATTGTGCGAAGCTGGAAGAAGAAATTGTGATAGTAAGAAAAGATCCTGAGAAGGTGAATCAAGAGCTGTAGATAAAGTTTGGTAGATGTACTAAAGCCTTAGATCAGATTTCAAAAAGTCAGAGAGTTTCACATATCAAAATAAAAATAGGTTTTGATGGTCAAAGGAAAGAGGTAGAACAAATTGTGAAGACTACTAAAGCAAGTCTAGAAGTGATAGGCTCTCGAAGTTCAAAATTCGATAGAACCATGGCAAGTGATGAAATCATGAAACATAATGACGACTTTATTCAAGTGTAGAAAAAGAGAGGAAGATTCAGAAGATAAGGATACAATACCATGTTCAATTTTACTTTCTCTGGTTATTATTTTAACTACACTAGTTTTCGTCATAAGTTTGTGAACTGTAGAAGAGCTTTGGTAAGAAGAAACAATTTTTTTGGTAATAATGCATTTGTACCTCTATACAATTTTGATATCATGTGTTTCAAATGCAAAAAATTTGGACACATTACAAGGAATTATAAAATAAATTTTGAGTCCTCTTATACCAAAAAATGGAAGAGAAGGATAAGAAGGTAGAAGTCATGATTTAGTAAAGGACTAGAAGAAGGTTCCTGAAGAGAAGAAGTTAGAAAATTCAATGATTTCTCAAACAGTACTTCATGTTCAAAAGGAGAAGAACATGTGGATCATAGATAGTGTTTGCTCTAGCCACAAGTCTAGAGACAAGAGTAAGTTTGTGAATCTTAATAAATTTGAAGGTGGTCTAGTGACCCTTGGAAGAAAATCAATTGTCAAAATCTCTACTAAGGGTTCTTTAAGTCTTGATGGTGGTAAAATAGAGACACATGATGTTTTATATGTTGAAGGTTTAAAGCATAATTTGTTAAGTGTTAGTCAGATGTTTGATAAAGGCTACAAGTTATCTTTTAGTGCTAAAGTTTGTGAAATCAGGGAATCAAGTACAAGTGAACTTATTACGGAAGGAAGCAGAATAGCCAATGACCTTTACCATCTCAATGAGATGAATAAATAGATTTGTCTCATTGCATAGCAAGATGAAAGATGGCTTTGGAACATAATGTTAGGACATGTGAATTTTAATGATATTATTAGTTCAAAAGCACTGGTTTGGGATATGCCAAATATTAAGAAGCCTCAATCAATCAACTACAAGCCATGTCATGAAGGGAAGAAGACAAGCATAAAATATCATGCTAAGGAGTATTCCACATCAAAACCACTGGATCCGGTTCATACAAATTTGTGTGGACCAATGAGGACTAAAATTCCACAAGGAGACATGTATTTCATGATGCTCATTGATGATTACATTAAGATGAGTTGGATAGCATATTTGAAAGAAAAGTCAAAAGAATTTGAAAAGTTTAAGGTATTCAAGGCATTAGTGGAAAATGAAACTTAAAGGACAATCAAGGTTTTGGGATCTGAAAAAGGTGGTGAATTCATTGCTAATAAGTATGATAGATTTTGTGAAGAGAATAGGATTGAGAGGCAATTTTCAACTCCTAGAACTCTGCAATAGAATGGAATTGCAAAAAGAAAGAATTATACTGTACAAGAGATAACAAGAACTACTTTATGTCAAGAAAATCTATCAGACATATAATAGAGAGAAGATAAAAGGATTGTTATATATATTCTAAATAGAGTTTAGATTAGTTGCAAGACTAAGAATACTCCATATGAGATATGGTGAGGAAGACCAACATTAGTAAGACATCAAAATATTTGAGAGCAAGTGCTACATCGAGAGAGAAGAAGAAAATTTTGGTAAGTTTGAATTCAGATTAGATGAAGGCATTTTCCTTGGTTATTATTTAAGAATTAAAGCCTACAGATGTTATAACAAAAGATTGAAGAGGATAGTTGAAAGTGCAAATGTGAGAGTTGAGACTATTCAGTCTTCTAGTATTTCAGAAGGAGAAGATTATAAAGAATCAATTCATAGAAGCATTGAAGATTCATAAGTTGCTCCAAAAACTCTAGCAAAGTATGTTTAAAAAAATCACTCCGTAGATGAGATCATAGGTTATAGAGATAGTGGGGTTTAGACCTAGAATAAACTTGGGTGATCAGGTGAGGACGTAAACTTTTCTTTAATGTCAAAGATAGAACATTTAAGTCATACAAAGAAGCAAGCAAAGAACAAGGATGGATGGAAGCTATGGAGGAATAATTGAATCGAATTATGAAGAATAAAGCTTGGGAACTTGTCCCAAGACCTAAAACAAGAATGTAACTGGAACCAAGTGGGTGTTCTAAAACAACCTAAATGAAGAAGGTGAAGCAAACCAGAATAGAGAAAAACTTGTGTGTAAAGGGTTTTCTTAGGTTGAAGGCATAAAATTTAAATAAACGTATACTCAAGTAGAAAGACTGGAGGCAATACTAGGATATTTTTATCTCTTTCAACATTCAAGAATTTCATTGTGTACTAGATGGATGTGAAGTCAACATTCTTGAATGGACAACTTGAAGAATATTTTTATATTGAACAACTAGAAGGATTTCAATGTTCTAACAAACCTTATTATGTTTGCAGATTGAAAAAAGCTTTGCATATACTCAAACAAGCTCCCAAAGCTTGGTATTCAAGGTTGGATGGATACTTGCAGCAGTAAGGATTCTAGAGAGGTTGTGAAAATAGTAATCTATACATAAAATAGGAGAATAATTATTGATAGTTGTGGTGTATGTGAATGACATCATTTTTTGTGGTAGCAGTGATGACATGTGCAAGGAATTTCAGAAGGTAATGCAAAATTAATTTGAGATGTCTATGCTAGGAGAATTATATTTCTTTCTTGGGTTGTAGATTGCACAATTAGACAAAGGAATTTTCATATCACAACACAAGTAAATTTAAATGAAATATTGAGTAAGTTCATGAGGGAAGATAGCAAACTCATTGCAACACCTATAGTTATAGGATGCAAGTTAAGGAAAGATGATGAATCTACTTCGGTAGATCAAAATTTGTATAGGTCCATGATTGGTAGTTTTTTGTATGTGACAACATCTAGACTGAATATTATGTGACCGATGTTAAAGCGATGAAGATGATATTCAAGCATTTGAAAGTTACTAAATATTTTGGAATATGGTATTTAAAGAGTGAAAATTTCACTCTGATTGCATACATAAATGTAGATTGGGTAGGATATGTGGATGATTGAAAGAGCACAAGTGGTGGTGCATTATTTCTTGGTGATAGTTTGGTGTTCTAGTTGGGTAAGAAACATGAATTAGTTTCCCTTTCTATAACTGAAGTGAAATATATTGTTGTGACATCATGATGCACTTAAGAGCTTTGGATGAAGTAGAATCTAAATGATGCAATGTAAGAATGTAATGTCAAGTGATGAAATGGTATGTAATGAGGATATTCCTCTTGAATTCTTGTAAATAAAATTATTTTATCACTAACTCATTTGACTGCAAAATCTGACAAAAATGTCCAACGAAATATGTATAATTTGATGTATTTTCGGGTGCTTGTAAAATTTGATGTGTAATTTTCAATTTTTTGTAAGTTTATCCTTGATGTTCATCAAAATTTTGATGAAATTGGGTTTCGTCGAAATGTCGACTATCAGTTTCGTCAAAATTTTGACAAACATGAAAAATAGAAAAAAAATCAAATTGTGGCCGACATAAAGAAAAGTGAGTTCGCACCTGATTTATTGCGACAATGTTTTGCTCTACTCGAGACAATTTGTGGAGAACTAAGGATGATTATCTTGGGGAAAATCAGAAAAAATTCAAGAAGATATCGCCAGGTTGAGGGTAGTCATTGTCTTTTTGCAGAATTCAGTTGTGAAGTCAGATTTGTAGTTCCAGGTTTGAAAATCATATTTTAAAGTAACATCTCATCAAATTTCATTTTTAGAGGTTTAGGGTTTTGAGAATTTCATGTCCATATTTTGTTGTGTGGAATCACCATAAGATCACAACCAAGGAACATATTCTTGTGACTGTAATTTTGTGATCCATAACTCTATTGGTCATGTGGCACAATTGTGCTATAACAAATACATGATGCATTCATGTGTGACCCAAGTTTAATGTGTCTATGTTGTGATAGAAATGGAGGAACTCATATAATGTAGTTAATTCAGGTTGTATAATGTAGGTGTCAATCATTATTGGGTGCATTCAAGTTGTCTCAAGTTTAATAGGTTAGGATGTAATTATAGCATGCTCGAAGAGTGATTACCTCTTGCTGCAATAAAGAGCCTATAACTCTGGTTGATATTTAGAGTGGTTGTGTTATATCAATTATGTAGTGCATTCAAGCACAACCCATGTTTAATGGGCTATTCTAGAGAGTGATTAAGATTTTCTAAACCTTATGAATGTTACTTAAAAGTGTATAGCTTAAACTACAAACCAAGTTTGTTACATACTTGAATGCAATCTTGGGTTACCACAAACTATAATAATGTGATCTGCTAATAACCAATATGGAAATAATTAAAGCAAGGCCCATGATATATAGGATACATTTCCCTGATCAGGTTTACATATCTTAATGATCAAACACAAGCTTCCCACACACTCTAGGATACAATCCAAAATCATACCACAACTTTGTCAAGACAACTAATTTTTTGACCCAAGATTTAAGGTTGTTTTTTAATACCAACAGAAGCATTAGTAAGAGCATGATTAGAGTACAAACCCTAGGCCTCCGTAGAAACATAAACATTAACTATAGCGGATTAGTGAGGTTGCAATACCAAAAAGATTGAGACATTGTAGGTAATAACAAAATCTTGCAATCTAAAGATTGTAGCCAATAACAAGCACACTATGTAGCTTAGTGACATTTATAAATGCAATCTATGGTAAGAAGAATGATAGTCACTTGTGACAGTCAAAAAGAGGCCGAGTAGTGACAAGAAAATAAAGCTCAAACCTTGCATAGTAAAGTGGATATTTTAACAAGTTTCCTTACCCCCTTGCTGACCTTAAGGGTTTTTCAAATGCTTTTGGTAGTGTTAGACAAGGAAAATGCAATTAGGGAATGACTATCCAAATGAAGTAACAGTGGTAATCATAGGTTCAATGTTTCTTAGCCATTAATGTATAATGGGGGTAGTGGATTGCATATTTGAGCAATGTTTTGAGACTCATCAAAGATGGGAGAATAGTGAATAATACCTTGTGGATTGTGAAGTAGTGTCAATAAGGTTGAAGGATCTTAAGAACTACAATACCATGAAACAATGAGTCCCCTGTAGTAAGTAGGCAGTCTATAGGGCATAGTTTGATTTTATAGAAGGATGCTCATGAAAGGAATCTTCAAGTGATAGTGAGTGAGTTGTTTGAGATTATAGCTGAGGGTGCAATACCCAGTCTTAAAGGAAGTTAGCAAAGCAGTAAATGTGTAAGAAAATAAAGGGTTACCATGAAAAGGATTAAAGAAAAGACTAAGATCTATTTAAAAGCCACGGTCATTAAGATATTAATGATGTCACATGCAAAACCCTAATAGCTAGAGTAATGAATACAGTGCCAAAGAGGATAGTGTGCTGGAGAAGATTTAGGAGATCTCCACATTATCTAATTACAGGGAAATACATCATTTATTTATTTTTTAATTAAAATAAATCATTCTAAACCCTATATAGGATACATTGATACTTCAAAAGCCTTTGAAAGAATTTGAGATTATGCAAATATATGTCAAGTAAATACCTAGATTACAAATAGTGGCAGGAATAATATGAGATTTGTTGAGCAGAGCAAGAATGAGATAAGCAACAATGAATCCTCTGCTGCCTTTCACACACATCTCCTCACCGTTCTCGATCATTCTTTACATAAACACTTGTCCATTTTGGTGGTCTATGCTTGAAAATAATGTTTTGACGAAGGTTTTAGAGTATGTTTATTAAAATGAAAACTCCATTCTGGTGGGCTACGCCTGAAAATAAGATTTTGACAAAAAATTTAGGGTATGTTTATTAAAATTTTAGAGTATTTTGGCGGGCTATATTCTTGATTCCTTAAATGATTTATTCAAATGGATTGTGACTAAATAAATGGCCAACTATTTAGTTATTTTTATTTGTGTGACTAAATAATTTTTAATAAATGACCAAACTAGTAATTTATTTACTCATTTATAGCTGAGTTGCAAAAAATGAGAAAAATTTAGTCATTTTTAGTTGTTGTGACTAAAAGTTTTAGTCACCTAGTCATTTATTTTCCAAATTCTAATAGTGTGTGCTTCTTTGTGCGATTAGGGCTCTTGCAATGTTGAGGGCCCTAGGGATAAGCTCATCATAAGAAGTGACACATTGCATCTTTAACTAAAAGGATAAATCTGTATTGACATTAGCAATGATGATTCTGACTTGTTGCTCCTTAGGAATGAGTCGCTTGCTCTTAGTAGCTCGCTACCTCCATCGTTGTAGGAAGTTTGCAATCAAGTTCAATATTTTGATTTTAGGAGTCTTAACTATTGCAAATCATAGTAAAATCAGAATTTAATAAGTTTTGGAATTAGCATTTTAAAGTGTTTTTTGGGGTCATTAACTTCAGACTATCTTCACTTTTGCAAGGGTGGTTGCATGCCAAATTTTTTTGGTGTAAAATATCAGAATTATTAGATTTTGTTACCTGTCTATGAATAAAAATTATTGGAGTGTGAGTTTGATATTTTTTGAAGATCTAAATAGTCAAGCTTGGTAAAGAAAAATATGTTAGATAATATTAGTCCAAAACAAAATGAAGAGACACTTGATAGATTGTGGGATAGATTGAAAAGAAAGGGTGATGGGAAATGTTATTGTCCTTGCAATAATTGCAAGGGCTTAAAGACGAGATGATTTTAATCACAACAACGAGAAACATTGTAGGAAGCATGGTCACGTTGAAGGGGGGCTGATTATCATCCATTAGTAAGTTGTTCATTATATGTGTTTATATTGATTGAATTTGTAAATGTTTATATTGTTTTAACATTTTGTATATATATATATATATATAATCACTTGATCATGATAATGGTTTATTTGTGTTTATCATTATTATAAAGGTGGGGTACCCTAAGGTAGATGATATGGATTATCACGGCCCAGAGAATGTGGTTAATTTGCAAGCGGACGAACATGGAGCTGTGAATATCAAAGATGAAGTTAATGATCCTATAGAAGAAGATGATCATGCACCAGAAAACACAGTTGAAGATGATGGTACGAATACATTGATCCATGACACATTTAGTGGCAGAGTTGATCATGATGATCAAAATGACTTTGATGATTTTCATGATTTACCTGTACTTGAGAAGGCATACGAACCCCTTTATGAAGGCTCCCATAAAACTCTTCTCTTTGTTATATTGTTGCTATTGAAATTGAAGGTTATGAATGGTTTATCAAACATAGCAATCTCACAGATGTTAAGGTATGTCATATATGTCATCTTTTTTCATCTATTTTAATTGTTGTTAGTTCATCACTAGTAAATAAAGGATGAAATATGTACCATTAATATTCTTTATATTAATAAATTATTTTTTGTTGTAGATTGATTGGTGAATTTTTGTTACCACCATCAAATATTTTACCTCGCTCATACCAAGATTTATCTGCCATTATGAAAGATATCGAATGGAGTATCAAGCAATAGATGCATGTCCCAATGATCATATTATATATCATAAACAATAGGAATTTGCAATAGAATGCTTGAAATGTCATATCAGTAGATATCAAATAGATCAACTAACAAAAAAGGTGCCTCGCAAGGTTCTTCATTATATTCCCATTATTCCATGTATGCAATGATTATTTAGGTGTGAAATCTTAGCACAATTTATGGATTACCATGCACGTAATATAAGTGGAGATGACATTCTTTGAATGTCTGCAGATGGTTCTACATTTAGGGACATGGAGGAAAAATGGCCACACTTTAAAGAAGAACCTCGTAATCTTAGGCTTTCATTGGGAGCGGACAGTGTCAATCCATTTGGAGAGCTGAGATCTATTTACTTGGTGTGGCCTGCTTTTGTTATCAACAATAACATTCCTCCATGAATGTCAATAAAGAGGGAGCACATAATATTGTCAATGATTGTTCTAGGTATTTGTTTACATCAATTTTCTTTAACATAGTAGCATCTCATTTGTCTTATTTGTTGCATAATGACTTATATTTTTTTCATTCAATATTCATGTACATTAATTTATATATTTGCAGTAAAATGGTTATAATAATTATGTAATGTTTATGTTCATTCAACTAGGAAAGTACCAAGTTAAAGATATGAATGTATATATCGAGCCTCTTATCTGAGTTACTAAAGTTATGGAATGGCATCACTATGTATGACATCTCTAGACCAATAGGACAAAGAAATTTCAATTCCATGCAATGCTTGTATGGACAATTCATGATGCCCCAAGGCTAACACATTTTTGTGGTACATGATATAACATTATTTGCACTTTAACAATATTTAATTTGATGAAGTAGATATCATGCATGTTTTAAAATAATCTATTCATTATATATAATTATAAAAATTGACATATTTAATCCAATTATATATGATCTTGCAGGTCTTCAAACAAAGGGAAAATTTGCATGTCCAATTTGTGGTCCAAAGATGAAATCTCGTCATTCAACAAGTTTAGGAAAGAAGGTGTTTGATGAGTATAGGAACTTCCTCCATAGAAATCATAAGTATCGAACTACTGAAAAACATCTTTTCAATGGGAAAGGAGACTACATCAAAACCATGAAGAATGACACCTCGCCTATGGAAGTTGGAATATAATAGAATTAATCATCAAGGTTATACATCAGATCAAATTGTTTATCTATCATATATGATATGTTTTGAATTTATATTTTTATATTGTGTTGTATTTACTCATGTTGTAATTGACAATGATTGTCGTTGTTAATTTATTTAACTTATATGCTTCATGAAGGTTATCAAGGTATTAATGGCCGACTTCCACAGGGATTGAAAAGTTATCCCAAATAATTTAGTAGGTTTCCCTACTATGAGAAGCTACAAATTGTGCATTTGTTTGATACAATTCATATTGGAAAGAATATAACAAAAACGTTATGGAAAATATTGGATGGAAGGCATGATAAAGAAAAAATTGTCAAAATTTGTACTGACATTCAGGAAGCCAATCATGCAATGAAAAATGTCATTCAATTAAATAGCGATGGAGACCAAATTAATATAAGTTCCCTTCCTTGGTTATTAACAGAGTAGCAAAGCAATGCTATAAAAGAAGTCATACAAAAAATTCGATTTCCCACAGGATTTGCTATGAACATAAACAATATTATAACAAAGAAAGGTGAATTTGGGTTAGGGATGAAAACACATGATTGGCATACCTTCATTAACGTAATTATTTTGGTATATTATATACACTTGTATAATGCATGTACTTTTCAGTGTATTGTGTTTACTACTTTTGAAAAAATAATGAAAAGATCATTTTGTAATTGTTGCAATATGTTCTACCTCTATCTCTCCTAGACAACTTTGACAACAATGTCAAGCAAGTTATATATGATCTTGGAAAATACATGAGGTAAGTAGCGAGATTTGTTAAATTCGTTGTATACATCTTATAATTGCCATTTGTTTTACTTGTTATGTAATATACTATATATTTTTGTTAAATCTCGTTAATATATTTGCACCTTGAATCACTTATAGATGACTGTCATCTAAAGAAATCCATAAAGAAGATAAAAATTATTAGAAGAGAAAAATTCCTCATCTAATATGTGAAATGCAAAAGTGTCTATCTTTGACATTTTTCAATGCATAAGAACACTACCTCATACACCATGTTGAGGATATTGAATTATGTGGACCTATACACACAAGGTCAATGTGGATGGTTGAGAGCACTTGAAATTTTTGAAGGCTTTGGTTAGAAAAAGAGCACATCCCGAGGGTTCTATGGTGGAGGGATATATGGTATACTAGACCATGTTGTACATTAGTGAATATCTTCCTAAGTTTGCAGCAAAGATCCATGTAGATCGCATTTGGGATCCCAACTCCATTAAAAAATTCGAAGGGGAGTACCTGATGGGGAAAGGTAGATTGAGGAAAGTGAGAGGTAATTATAAGATGGTCATGGAGATTAACTGGAATACATTTTACATATGGTTTTTATGTATATTATACTTATTTAACTTTTAATCTTCAATATACATCAATTATAAATTAAGGTCGTATACTGTGGTATTTAACTAATTATACGTCGTTTGTGAATTTCAAATTTTTTTGATACAGTTGGTCAAGAGTGGGATGCACTACATTTGTACGTTGCAACAATCTTGATTGGATGATGGTATGGATTGAACGATGCCAACAATTTGGTCACGCATTAACATGGGAAGGTGTGGCTTCATTGGTTAAAGAAGCTCATCATAATGGAGATTCCAATGTTACACAAAGGGAAATTGATTTAGCATATAGTTTAAGAGATAAATAGGTATGTATAAATATATTAATCACCCATATTATTTAATTATTTTTAATCATATTGATGTATATATATGTTGAGATTGTTTTCTTTGCATACATTCGGCCAAGAATAAATATGTTTATCAACTGGCGATATTGCAATAATTTTTACATGCTTGACATATTGCAGGTGAAACACCACAAGGCTATGGTGCAATGGTCACAAATTTTGAATCAAAATGTTGGATGACATGAAGAAAAATTATGATTCTAGTATAACTGCAGTCTTTCAGGTGACTAATGTTTCATCTAGAAGCGACATACATCTAGAAGTCTCAGAAAATTGATACTATGAGATTTTGGATGATATACTTGAGTGTGACTTTAAGTCCTTCAGATTAATTATGTTTGTCATTCTATGGTACATACTACGATTGAATGAAAATGATCCTGAGAGAACTGTTATTGAACATGATAATGGATTTACCATGGTTAATACAAGGTTGATCGAGCAAGTTGGAAATGATCCCTATGTTCTTCCAAGCCAATGTGAGCAGGTATTTTACTCAGAGGTTCCAGATAAACCAGGTTGGTAATTTTTTGTTAGACATGATCCAAGAGGAAGGTCGGTAAAGTATAATGTGGTGGAAGAAGAGGATACCAAAGAACTAGAAGATGAAGTAGATGATGATTAGGATCAACAGTTAGTTGATGATGTCCCTGACGAAGATGTTGAAGAGGAGGAACTAGATCATGATGATGTAGGAGTTAATGTTCATGAAGATGATATCCGTGTGGATGATGACATTATCGAAACTAATATTGATGATGATGATGATGATATGACCAATCCTTATAATGTTGAATTTGGATCGGATGATACAAACAAAGAGTTGGATGAAGAAGAAGATCAATGGCATTGAAATGTATGAGTTTTGCGATTATATTATCTATTTGATATTAATTTTTTGATAGAATTATATTTGACTTATGTGGTTACATAATTAATTCATGATGTTTTTAATTTTTACATGCCATTACATAATTAATTTAATGATGTACTTTTTAATGTTTGAAATGTCAAAAAATTAAAACATTTCAATAGTGATGTTAACAACCTTGAAATTAGTGTGTTTTATGTTTCATGTGATCATAAAAGATTAAAAAGTCAGTTGTAGAGGTGGTTGTTCAGTGGTTGACATGTAAAGGCATTTAAAAGGCATAAAGGGGTCATTGTAATGGTTGTTGATGGTTGAGGATTTAAAATACAAGATCTTGACATTCAAAAATTTGTGTTTTTCTTTAAAATTTATGTATTTTTCCTATTATGTAGGACTGTACGGTCACATGCAGCTATTTTTGATGTGAAATCAATTCTAGGTTGTGAAGATATGTGTTAGCTTTTATTTGAATCTGATTTGAGGGCTTAAGGTGTTGATTTGAGTTAGAAAGCTTCATTTCTTTGCATACAGCCTAATTACCCTATTTTTGAGGGTTTTGTAGTCCAAACATGATATAAAGGGGCTCTTACACTTTTTGTGATTATTGTAGCTTGTGTAAGAGGCTCCATGGATACAATTGTAATTGTAGGATGAGAAATAAAGAAGGTATAGCTGTTGTCCTCAATAGTTTTGTGAAGAAAAGCATGTGAAATGAGAGGTACTTTCTGGACTGATGCTTGTTTGCTCCTTCATTTTCTATAAGAAGGATTTCAAGGCCAGAAGTACGGGTTAGCAAGTTAGATATTTTTTGGTCAAGTCTAGATAGAGTTACATAGAAAACTGTAAAGTTTGATGGTTTTAAGGAAAATGCAATTTAGGTTTTAAGTCTTTCTGTAGTAGGTTTTGAATTCATGGGGATTTGATGTTTTATGCTTGTAGAATATGATAATTTTATTTAAATTAAAATTAATATACAACCTAAGTGGACCAAATACTTATTGATAACCATAAATCTTTGATATCTCTAACTTTTATATTCAACACATATGGACTAATAGTTGAACCCAAAAAATCTATTTGTTGTTATAAAAACAACACATAATTATTTAAAATACAACTTATATTGAAAAAAAATGGACCAATAGTTAATTTTTTTTGAAAATTCTTCACATTTAATGGGAAAATACATGTTATTTATTGTGCTCACCTTTTATATTTGTGATAGGACAAATTATTAATAACAAGTTTATCCAATGCTTGTACATTGCTACCCCAATTGTTGTACAAATAAGAACAATATTTTTTCACTATGATAACAATATTGCTCAAAGGACCTAAACCAACTGACAAGGACTTTAAAAAGCCTCCTACACTTTGGGCTCTGCAAGACCCGAGAGGGTGATCCCTTAATGTATTTTCAACCTCTGCACCAATATCATAAACAACATTAACACATAATAGATAATCCCATTGAATAGCTCAACATAATAGGATAATATCAAATAAAATTGGTTGTTCACCGATAATATCAACTATGTGGAGCATGAGATAACTACAACACAATCCATAATAAAATAGTCATTAATTTGCAATTTGTAGCAAGCTCTAGGCAAAGACAAACAATTATTGAACTACACAAATAAGTACAACTTAGATCAGTGCCATATATCGATTGCAGGAGTAAAATTCATAAGCATCTAAAGGTTTATGACATATTTAATACATAACATATAAGATCCCTGACAATACTGCATTACAATTTCATCAGTATGCATTCTCACCCAACACTACTTATCAAATCCTTATACATAACATATCCGCCTATAATCCCATTCAAGCATTTTAATTAATTCCTTGAATTAAAGCCAAAATAAGGATTATACACACCACAATAGTGAGATGAATGAAACAACCCTTAGTCATCTTATTCAAAATTCAGATATGCATGTACAGTGGAGATACATGAGTTTGAATTTATCATTTCAACACAAATGCTAGTACTGTTATACAACATTAAATCCCCATGAATTCAAAACCAATTATAGAATAACTCAGAACCTAAATTGTATTTCTCTCTAAAACTATCAGACTTTACAATTTGCTCTGCAACTTCACCTAGACTCAACCAAAAATTATCTAACTTGCCCGTACTTCTAGCCTTGAAATCCTTCTTATAGAAAATGAAGGAGCAAACAAGCATCGGGCCAGAAAGTACACATGTCACCAACCAATTGGCACACCTGCTGATATTCCAAAAATTGTTACAACAACCATCACCTTGGAGAATATTCTTTTTCATCATGTTAGCTAAGAAAAGTTGATGCAACAACAAAAAACCATAAGAAACCCGTGCCGAGAATGCCATCAAAGAAAAAATAGAAACCATTGTAACTACAACATCTGATTTACCACTTGTTAGTAGTCCATTCCTTTTACTCTTCCTCACTCAAATATTTAGTTACCCATTTTTGGTATTCTTCATCAGTCGGCAAGTCAAAATTAATCACCTCATTCATTTTGGTATTATAAGGTGTGTATTTTACCACTACTTGATTTACATGTCTTTCAAAAGATTCCAAAAATGAGTAGGTACTAATGATTTTATCCATACAACTCACCAACAAGTCATAATCTGACTCATCACAAATTAATTTAATTTGATCATTGATGACTTCTCTTGCTTGATCCTACCACTGCTGGAGTGACCTGATTTTCCCCTGCTCATTAATTATATCTGGTAACAATGTGTTACCCCAATCATTAAAATTCTTCACCAATTCTCTGATCTTCCTACTCAAATCATCTGGTAGGGTCTGAAAACCTTGCAATGATTTAACCAACACTTGAGTAGGCTTTAATGATTGGGGCCTATTATTTGTATCAAACCTTGAAGCCTTATACATGACATCCAAATCACTGGCCCTAGGGATCCAATTATCAATGGTATCACTACTTCTTGATCCCTATCAATATTCTTTATTGCATCTAACAACAAAGAATATAAAGAATGCATAGATAGCAATTTACTATCAACCTTTTCATTTAAATGCCTCAAGACAATAGTAACAATCTCCTTTTGCTTTGAAAGAGATCCTTCCTCACTTACCTTCAATGATGTCTACAATTCATAAATTGTTTGCAAGAGCTAATTCATTGTAGGATCAACATAGCACTTTGTTTCTTCATCAATTTGTTCTAAAGGAGGGGTGAGAGAAAGATTCTGACTGGGAGACCCTGGGGTGGAAACAATTGGAGAAGTAGGAGGCACTGATCCTACTGTGGAAGGTAATGTATTGGTCCCTGGAGCACTTGATGTCTCCCCAATTTGTTTATACCTAAAAATTTCCACCTCAGTCTGCAACTCAACATTCCTCTGTTGCATCTTGCTATATTCCTCAATCAAAAGGTTATACTTCTCCATTAGGCTCTTCTTTTCAGCCTCCTCCCTTTCAACAGTCTTTTGGGCCAATTTGGCCACATTCACAGTCAAATTAGTGGCCTCAGTGGTTGAGGTCTCTAAAGCTCTCTTTATTATTAATCCTCCTCTGAAATTTGGATTAATATCCATAACATTTGGATTTTTTCCTTGAGGGGCCAATGCCCAAATTGCCAAAGTTTCATATTCCTCACTGAAGAAAAAATATTGCAATGTTGCCTTGACTTCTTTAGAGTCTTGCAAAGGATGCTTGGACTTTAAAATAGCATTAAATTCCACATTTGCAATGTCCCATTCAGGTAGAATCAACACACTAGCTTGACTCACCAGTCTTCTTCCCTCTTTATGAGTGATGTTCTTAAATTTCTCCATTAATTCAACTTTTACCTCCTCATCATTATCCTAGTTTGACCTGTCAGACCTTAGTTCTCTTCTCTTCTTACATTTCTCTTGATATTCTTCAAATTTCATCCTCCATACCAATTGCAAGAATACATGAGTTTTTACAAATGTATTGTCATCTAGAAACTCCTTACATGCTTCCATTCTTGCATCTTATACACTTTTTCCTTTCATATCTAAATCAGATAGAACCAATTCAGCTGGCCTAGGAGGGGAAGGCATACCAACTTGCATGTCTTGATCAGTAACAATGATTTCATCCATCAGATCCTCTTATGGTTGATCAATTCTTTGTCTTTTAGGGCTTGGCCCGGATGGTGGTGACAAGGGACTGTCTTTTGGCGATGATTCTAAATCAATGATTTTAATTGCCCTAGGCACTTTGAATTTTGGACCTAGTTGTGAAGGAAACTTCATTATTTTATTTCCTTTTCTATCCACTTCCTCTTCATCACTGCTATCATCCTTTTTCCTCCTGTAAATAGGCCACCTTTCTGTAGGCCGGTATGCTGGCCTTGTTTCAATTGGCCTGGAACCTTGTTCCTGTACACCCAGACTCAGTTCTAAATTTATCTTTTTGGTCCTCAATGTGCCCATAATTTCCTTAAAGTTCTGCATTAGAAATTCAATATTCTTATCATATGGATTGAACTCCAACAATGGATCATACTTCAGATCCATCTTATGCACAATATCTAATAGCTTATCATAAGCTATCCATTTCTCCTTGTTCAACTCCTGCCTATTTAGATCAAATTCATTTTTGATCAAATCCTCAAGAAAGTTGAACTCATGCACAAATTTTCTAGCCTTTATTCTTTGTCTGAAAAGGGAAAAGAAACCCTTAGGATCATGTTGCCGCTTTGGACCACACCTCAAATGGTAATCATCAAAGAATTTCTCAAAATGCACCCAACCTCCTTTCGGAAAGGAAAAATCAAACACCACTGTATAATTAGGGAAAAATGTTCCCTTACCCCTCCCTGTGAGGTTGTCCTCATGGATACAATCTATTTGCCACATAAATTTTGCAAACCCCACTCTTGGTGGCACATTGTATGGCAGTATATGGGGGGTTCCTTGAAAACCATATACTCTCAAAATAGTGCTGACTGGGTATGGGATAATGTTACCCCAGTTATGCCAAACTTTCAATTCTAGCTTCCTCCCTTTTGGCATGAGGAAATCATGCAATTCCTCAAGGATCCTGGGTGCATTCACCATTAGTCTAGCCCTCAATCTAGAAGCAAAACAATTATCAAATTGCACATAACTAGTGCTTTCCTTATTGCAAGATAAATCTACAGCCCATAATTGTACTGGCAATCTTTCTCCATCAACAGATTGCTTTAATTCCATATTTTTAGAGAAAAAGTCAACATTCTTGAACAAGAACATATGCATAAGCATAGAATACTAGAAGAATTGAGTGCCCGTATCATTTTTCTGCAACTTTGACAACCCTTCATGTATCCTCTTAGCCAAGAAAGAAGCAAAGTCATATGTCACAGAGAAGTTAGGGTGTTGTATTTTCACCCCCATGAACATGTATGCAATAGGCATCACCGCACCAGGTATGAAACCCAAAATCTAACACAATGAACAGAAAGTGGCCAAGAAATGATTTGCAAAACAAATTAATCTGAAAGGTTCCTGGTCACTGGGGCTGATATGAAATCGTGAACCTCTTGCCCTAGCTAGATGAGGTGCAAGCAACTTAGCTCTAAAAAGAGACTTCAACTTTGCATATTCCTGCTTCATTTCCTCAAGATTGATAGGAACCAAGTCTTCACTCGATTCACTCAAGTCAAAAATCTGCTGGACCTCTTCTCTATTAACGCTCAACAAAACCTTTCTATCATTATCCCTGATTACCTGTGTGACAGGGTCATATCTTGTAGCCATTTCCCTAAGTAAGTCTATGTCAGGGAATGCATTCGAGACCACTAGATTTCCCAAATCATACATCCATCCATTTGAAAAGGGGTGAGGAAAATTCCTCTGTCCATACCATAATCTGAACATTTCCAAGCCTGTGAGAGGAACCGTAGCATCAACAATGTTAGAGCAATTATATACTAACCCTTCCCCCAAGATTTTGCCTCACATTAGAACCAATCCCTTCTTCCTATCATTCATTGAGCAGGGAAATTGATCCAGGAAATCATCGTATATAGGTTTTTTTTAAAATAGTCAACTTGGTCAGAATGTTGCTTTGGTCGTGCCATCTTGGAAAAACTAGGGTCTTTTTACAATTTCACACTTCGAATAGCTAGGACTAACCAAAGATAGGAAATTATAGAACAAAACACTACAATTTCTCACAACTATAATTAAACTATATCCCTAACACGTTTATCAACAAGCTCAATGACAAGCACAACAAATATTTTCCCAAATTCAAGTGCAGAATGACCGTGAAGCACAAAAATTAACTCACGACTTTGTTTGCAGAAGTCCCAAATTCTGGCTACAGAGATTCACAATTTTTCTTTCGGCTCTAAAACTACTCTGCAAAATACTTGAATGCTTTGTGATACAAATAAAATAGGAGAATTGATTTTATCTCAATCAAATCATGCCTGCATATGTCTCATCCGCCATTAAAGCTCACTCATGCACTGCACGAATGACTCCAACCATATTTGATGCAAATTTAAATTTTAACTGTCGACGTGGTGGTCGCCCATGATATCACAATCAGTAAAGATCCTACAACTTTGGATCATGCGATGGCGGGAAACCGTAGATCTTGAGCATTCGTGATCTTGTTCCTTCAACACAGTCACCAACCTTATTATTAACCGTTGAGCAACTTTTTCATCAAGATTATAACATATCCGTTGATTTAAACCATGTGCACCTGAAGAACACTTTAGTAAACCACCTTTTAATGTATTAAGGCCAGATTAATTTACCACAATATTTCCTTCATTCGTTCGGCTTCATCAGATGGGACATGTGATCTCAATCATTCCCTGCCATCCCGCGATGAACCCACTAGTTGATCACGATATCACGGGCGAGCACCACGTGTACTGGGCCCTCTCCCCTAATAAATGTTTTTTATTTTGCAGCGGGACAAGTTCTCATGACCGTAGATCAATCGTCGTGTGATCTTAGCTATTCCCCGCCATCCTGCGATGACCCCACTAGTTGATTGCGATATCACGGGTGAGCACCACATGTCTCATCTAGTGAAGCCGAAGGAATGATAAATACTTTGATGCATCTTTAATACATTATGCCACGGGTTAGTAAAGCGATTATAAGATGCACGTGTTTTAAATCAATAGAGATGTTATAATCCCAGTAGAAAGGTGCTCAATGGTTAATAACAAGGTTGACGATTGTGTTGAACGAACAAGATTGCTGATGGTTGAGATGCATGGTTTCCCGCCATCACGTGATCAAAAGTTGCAAGTTCTTTATTGATTGCGATATCACGGGCGGGCGCCACATGGATCTCCTTGGCAATGAGTAGTATGGTGGGGCAATGGCTACCTAGCCTACAAAAAGGCACGAGAATCCACATGGCTTATGCCTGCCGCACTTTTGTTAATGGTTGTTAGTGTCAGTTAATGTACATTTCATTAATTAGCTGCTACGTACTTCCTTAGTATGTTCAATATATATTTTTTTCTTTAAAAATTTATTCTCTACTTTTTAAAACTTTAAAAGCTGTTGTATATTTAAATTCTTAAAAATATAGAATAAATTTTGGTTCTTTAAAAAATATATTTTTTTTACTTTGAATTATTTTAAATATAATTAATAAAATAATTTTGAACTAATTGTTTCATATTTTTTTATATACATTTAATAAATAAAATAAAATAAAAATATCAATATTTAAAATATGATTGATAAAATAATTCTTATACACTAAAAAAATTGATATATACATGTAATAAAACAAATATAATAATATATCAAGTTTTAAAATATATGTAATAAAATAAATTTTTAAAGGATAAAAAATGTTTCATACTTAATATATAAAATAAAATAAATATATCAATTTTTAAAATACAATTAATAAAATAACTGTGAAATAGTGGGTGTTAGTTTTACGATTAAGTTTAGAGGTTAGAGTTAGAGTGAGAATTATTGTTGAGATTGAATCATAACCTAATCTAACCTTAACATTAAACTTTGAACTTTAACTCTAACCCCAACCCTAACCCTATCATTGAACCCAAGCTTTAGTCCTAGAACCCCAACTCTAATTAAATGGTAAACCTAACCTAACCTTAACTCAATGTTAATCTGAACCCTAAGTCTATCTATAATTATAATCCTAACCCTTCTCATTCTAACCCTAATTATAATCTTAATTATAATTCTAACCCTAACCATAATTCTAATGCTATTCATAATCCTTAGTTTAACGTGCTAACCATAGTTCTCATGACAACCTTAACTCTAATTATGACCCTAATCAAACCCTAACCTTGAGCTTAATTAAACCCTAACCTTAACCTTAAGCTTGAGCTTAATTAAATCAAGATCCTAACTCTAACCCCAAACTCATATATGTGAGATAATTATAATTTAGCAAAACCCTAACCATAATTGAATCATAACTTGAATTGAAATATAATCCTACCTTTAATTAAACCCTAACCCTAATTGAATCACAATTTTAACCCTAAGCCTAACTGAACCATATTTTTAACTCTAAGACTAATTAAACACTATTTCTAGATAACCCTAACCCTAAGCCCATCTAAATCCTAGTCCTAATTGAACCCTAACCCTAATTGAATCATATTTAAACCCTAACCCCTAATGAGCACTAACCCTAATTAAACCCTAACACAATTGAACCAAAATTCTAACCCTAATCCTAATAACATATTATTAGGGTTATATTTATTAATGTCTTAATAGTAGTTTATAAATTGAACATTAATTATAAATATTTTAAAATAAATTAAGTATTTCAATCCAAAATTTTAATATTTGACATTACAAATAAAATTAAACTAAATTCTAATTTTTAAAATCCATAAAATATTTATTATCTATTTAGTTTTACTAATTATCTAATACAATACAATACAATTAAATTAAATTAAATTAAGCATTCATTTTATACACTGCACTATTAATTAGAATTTTGTAGAATAAATTAAGAAATAAGATCTATATAAAATCAACTTTTCTATTTTTTTTCTTTGTGTCCAAATCATTTCATTTTCTAAAATTATACTAAATTCTAGATATCATAATTAAACACAAAGCTTTATTCTATTCTAATCCTAACCCTAGTTAAATCCTAACCCTATTCGGACTCTAACCCTTACCCTAATTGAACACTAAATCTAATTGTAATTGACCACTAAGCATAATTGAATTCTACCCCTAACCTTAACCCTAACTCTAACTAAACCCTAAAACTAACTCTAATCAAACCCTAACACAAACCTACTTGATTCATAATCCTTGAGAGAGGGAGAGGCGGTAGAGGGTAGAGGGTAGAGGGTAGAGGGTAGAGGGTTTAAGGGTTTAAGGGTTAAGGGTAGGAGGGAGAGACTTGAGAAAAAGAGAGAGGGTAGAGGATAGAGGGTAGAGGGTAGAGGGTAGAGG
>VDFB02000363.1:70577684-70593782 GCA_007258455.2 Sequoia sempervirens
TCAAATTATATATTAGACACGAATTGGATATCCAAAAAAACAAATATCCAATTTGTAGTACTTTGGCTTGGGCATTGCTATGGAGCAATGTATTGATAGCCAACCCCAAAAAAAAGTCAATTTGGGATTTTCATGTTTTTTGGCGAGTTCAAAACGCTACCTTTTTTATGTTGCCACTTTTTGGCTCATCATGATCCTAGACATACCTAGGTCTAAACCAGGTAGTTGTTATTGCTAAGGTGGATCACTCCTTTCTTTGAAGGCCATACACTTATGATTAGGTCAAGTGTTCTTTTCTTTAGAAAATTCCTATTGCCTTTTTGATAAGTTAATTATGATTTGATTAGATGGGTTATGAAGCACTTATTTCAAACAAATATCTTTATGAAAGAAGTATATTTGCATGAAATTAAATATGATTTGTATTCCAATGTAAAAACTACAAAGAATGGAAACAATTCTTTCAACACATAAATTATTATGTAGTAGTCAATTAAAATGAAAAAGCTTACTCTATATTAGTTAGGATACACAACTAAGAAAATGATCTAAAGTGACTTATTTATCCTAGAGGAACTAAGTATATAGTATACAAATAAAACCAACAAACCCACAACTACCCCTATTTTGAAGGAGTTTAGTTTTCTCCCCTTCCTAATCTCGCTAATATTGTCTAATTATTTTAAAGAGATGAAGGGTCATAACACAACTTTATTCAACCCAGTAAATAGCTTGGTTAATGAAACTTGACAAAAGCAACAAAACAATTTCTACATTTGGCATTTCATGTTGAATGAAGAGTGGTGACAATAATCTACTTATAGTTTAATAAAACACTATTTTTATAAGAAGTCTTGACATTAGAAAGATAAGTGCTACTTATAGTTTAATAAAACACTATTATAGTTTTACCAACATATACTATTGTATGCTTTCATGGCTTCTTAGTTAATATATGGGGAGAGAAAGAGAGAGAGATAGAGATATATGGGAAGAGAAAGAGAGATGGAGATGGTATGAAGAGAAAGGAAGAGAGGTGGAGATAGAGAGTCGATGGATAGGGGATAGGGAGGGAGAGACAGGAGAGATAGAGAGGGGGGAAGAGAAAGGATGTAGATAAAAGAGATAGAGAGAGGAGTGAGAAGGAGAGATAAAAGAGAAATAGAGATAGAGATATAGAGTAGGAGAGATGAAGAGAGAGATGGAGTGAATGAGAGAGAAAAAGGGGAGAGGGAGGAGGCCCAATAGAGGAGGGGAAGAGGTGGGAGGACATAGATAGGTGTAGATATAGAGATATAGAGAGCGACAAGGAGAGATATATATCAATCACCCTCCCTATATCTCTATCTATTCATCCTTATCTCTTTTATCTCTCTACCCCTCTATCTCTTTGTCTCCCTTTCTATTTGTATGTTTGTCATTATCTCCCTCTCTCTCTATATTTTCTTCCCTATATTTATCTTTGTCTCCTTAAGTGTGCAATGGGTACATTGAAGAGGTCTTAAAGGAGAATTATCATATCTTTAATCAAATGGCATGCTACCTTGAGCATAACTCCCCAAGGAAACATGCCATCCTTGGATTGTTGACATGAAATATCCAATCAAAATTTAGTTTCTCTCTCCCATATTAATATATATTACTATTATATTAAATATATATTATATTAATTATATTTTGTATTATATAAAAATATACTTATTAATTATTAATTATAATAATTTTATATGTATTTAATAATTTTTTTAAAGAATATAATATATAATTATAATAAGTTGAATAATTATATTATTTATTATGTAAAATATAGCTAATATATACTTAACTATATTGTAGAATATTAAAACCTAGCTAAATGGCACCAAAATTTTGAACTTAATTAACATAAGTATGTAAAGCCTAATGAAACTAGATTGTAGCTCGTCAAATTGGAGAAGTGAAAGGTCAATACTAGCGCCAAGGAAGAGTTTGGAGTAGTGAAAACAAGGTCAATGCCAGCGCTAAGGAAGAGTTTGGAGTAGTGAAAACAAGGTCAATGCCAGCGTAGAGGAAGAGTTTGGAGTAGTGAAAACAAGGTCAATGCCAGAGTCGAGGAAGAGTTTGGAGTTAAAACAAGGTCAATACCAGTGATGATGAAGAGTTTGTAGGAGTGAAAACAAGGTCAATATTAGCATTGAGGAAGCGTTTGGAGGAGTGAAAACAAGGTCAATACCAGTGCTAAGGAAGAGTTTGGAGTTAAAACAAGGTCAATACTAGCACCGACGAAGAGTTTGGAGGAGTGAAAACATGGTCAATATTAGCGCCAAGGAAGAGTTTGGAGGAGTAAAAACAAGGTCAATACCAGCATCGAGGACGATGTTGAGGGCACTTAGGGAAAAATGACGACCAAGGGGCAATGAGTACTGTAAGTTTGGCAACCCCATTCTCTTTAACCTTCAATTTTCATGCTTAGTTTCCAAATATCTTCTCATACATTGGCACCCCCATTCTCGTAAAATGGTATAAGATAAGACATAAAGAATAAAATAGCTTAATCTTTCACATTTTTATCCACCAGCCTCAGGTCTTGGAAAAACTCCCATAATCTACCCACATCTTGGTTGAGGTCTAGGATTTCATCACACATAGCCTTCATCGCATGATTCTGAAGCAATTGTAGCCTTAGCCCAAGTATATGCTAGGCTAAGGTAGATCTAATGAATGGAAATAGAGGCATACAATTCTTCTTTAATACCTCCACCACAAACATATGCAAGGTGTTGGTTGTTTTTACGGTAAGTAGGTTGATCTTCTAATCTACCTATGGAATTTCCAATTCCAATAAAGGGTAGCTCTTAGGACCTAGACCAACTGACGAGGATTTGAAAGACCTCCTACACTTTGGGATCTGCAAGACCTGGGAGGGTGATCCCTTAATGCATTTACAACCTCTACACCATCATCATAAACAAAATTAAAAACAACAAATAATCTCATTTAATATCTCAACATAATAGGACAATACTGAATAGAATTGGTTGTTTATCAATAATATCAACTATTTGGAGCATGAGATAACTACAACAACATTTCACAATAGAAGATAGTCATTGATTTGCAATTTGTAGCAAGCTGTAGGTAAAGGAAAACAAATACTGAACCATACGAATAAGTACAACTTAGATCAGTGCCATATATCCATTGGAAGAGTCAAATTTATAAGCATCTAAGGGTTTATGACAGACTTAACACATAACATATAAGATCCTTTATAACATTGTTTTACAATCTCATCAATATGTATTCCAACCCAATACTACTAATCAAATCCTTATACATAACATATCCACCTACAATCCCACTCAAGAATTTTAATTAATTCCTTGAATTAAACCTAAACAAGAATCATACACACCACAACAAAGGAGATGAACTAAAACCTTCATCATTTTATTCAAAATTCAGATATGCTTGTACAATGGAGAGACATGAGTTTGAATTAATCATATCAATTCAAATTCCAGTACTGTCATAAAACATCAAATCCCCATGAATTCAAAACCTACTATAGAATGACTCAAAACCTAAATTTCATTTTCCCTAAAACCTTTGGACTTTACAATTTGCTCTTCAACTTCATCTAGACTTGACCAAAAATATCTAACTTGCTAACCCGTACTTCTGTCCTTGAAATCCTTCTTATAGAAAAAGAAGGAGAAAACAAGCATCGAGCCAGAAAGCACACGTGTCACTAGCCAATTGGACCACCTTGTGATATTTCAATTTTTTTTTACAACAATCTCCCTAGAGAATCTTCTTATTCATTGTGCCCGTTGAGAATGGTTGATGTAGCAACAAAAAACTTCAAGAATTTCGCGCCTAAACTATCACCAAATTTTTTTTTGGAATTTTTTGTAAATGCAACAACTGATTTTCCAATCGTTAGTAGCCTACTCCTTTTCACTCTTCCTTAGTTAAATATACATTTACCCATTTCTGGTACTCTTCATCAGTAGGCCAATCAAAATTGATCATCTCATTCACCTTAACACTATAAGGTTTGTACTTAACTACCACCTGATTCACTTCTCTTTCAAAAGACTCCAAGAATGAGTTGGTGCTAATGATTTTGTCCATACAGCTCACCAACAAATCATAATCTGAGTTACCCTATTTTTGAGGGTTTTGTAGTCCAAACATGATATAAAGGGGTTCTTACACTTTTTGTGATTACTGTAGCTTGTGTAAGAGGCCCCATGGATACTGTTGTAATTGTAGGATGCATGAATAGGGTGTAGGATGAGAAATAAAGAAGGTATAGCTGTTGTTCTCAATAGTTTTGTAAAGAAAAGCATGTGAAATGAGAGGTTCAAGCCTAGGTTTCAACAAAACATGTATGAGAGATCTGATTTTATGAATTTTTATCCATGTGCAGACCTAATGGGTTGTTTCTGAACACTGAATATAAATGATACACACACACACACATATATGTATGTAGTATGTATGTATGCATGTATGTATGTATGTGTGTATATGTATTTTAAAATGTAAATGTAAATGCAATTATGGATGCTCTCCTAGAACAATAAATGCAACATATCATTAAAGAAATCTATATCTATATATATAAATGTGTATTTCTAAATGCAAGTGTAAATGAAAAGAGCATATGGTTTTTAGTGTTATAGATACAACATATCCATAAATTAATGTAATTGAAATTATAAAGTCTTCAACACATATAATATGAAACCGATCAAACTATTAAACTACATGAGAAATAAATGAAAATAGTAAATGCATATGTATGTGTATTTGTAAATGTAAGTGTAAAATAAATAAGAATAATGAAAATTATAAAAGCATCCCTTCTTGGTAGTGTTAACCTCCTCCACACACAACCCTTAAAGATTATGAATAAAAGAATAAAATATTTGAAGAACTCAAAGTTGATTCTCTCCTACCTGATGCAATTAGTCATTTTATCCTTACAAACATTTATAGTGATTACTAGAGGCACATAGATCAATTCTTCATAATAAAAGAATTTGATCATACTTTTAAAATGATGGCATTATGAGAAAACCTTAGGTTAAATGAATAATTCCTAGCTAAGTTCTTTAAATCATGTCCAACCATATAAGAGAAGACTGTTGCTATGTTTACCTGGATACCATGGAGAAAGGCTAGTCTTTGGGCTCTTTCATCAATCATCCTACCTTAAAACATACCAAAGTCTCCTAGCAATTAGACATAGGAAGATTTATTATGACTTAAAATTTTTTTATTGCCAAAGCGTAAACTTATGATGACTTAACTAGGCATAGTACACACTCCCTCGCCATTAACCACTTAGACATATGGAAATTAAATGTAAATTTGCTGCTATTTTTAGTCATGTAGGTGTCCAATAAACCACTTCGTGGTGTTTCCCTCCAAGTTTATTTACTTGAATGAAGAGCAAAAATCCTTTGATTACAATTAGAGAATACATTTTAGGCCTTGGTTGTGTAACTGGTGGACCATAGTTAGATTTAACACTTATTAAAAAGTTTGGGAGTTAAAACACTAAGTAGTTTTGATTTGTGATGGACACATTTGGACAGTAGTAATAATAGCTTGAAATCTATCAAGATTTGACTACCTTATAATCTGCGAAATTCTAGTGATGAAATGATAGATTAATCATAATGTCACCTTGGGATCACATCACCATGAAAGAACTTCATCCAACATCCTTATGAGTGCAGGTACCACCAAATAGGTATTTTTCAGATCTGTTTTCCTCGAGTGAGGGAAATTCAGGAAGAGAAGAGGAAAGCGAGACATGTAGTATGTCTAAAAGAGGGAGATGAACTAGAGATCAAAAGATTAGAAGAAAATTCTATAAACACATGGAATTTTTTCTTGCTAAAGGGAGGTCATGTTCTTATGATGATGAGATCATAGGTGATGTTGAGGCTCCCTTGAGGTACAAACATTTACGGAAATAATGGGTACCCAAGGAACTTCCTCCAATAAACACTGAATTTTGTGTCAACAAGAGGATATATCGCATAGCACCATCATCATTACATGGTTTGGGCCTATTTTGCATGGACGACATAAAGGTCTGTTATGAAAAAGTTACTGAATTGATGGAGTATGTCAGACCCTGTTACAGTTACAAAGATTGGATGCAACTGGTTCGATATACACGAAGTATGCATAGGTATGCACTGTCAGCAAATTATATACAACTAAAAGATAAGGATCAAAATAAAGGAGTGGCTATGTACATTGACGAAAGGCCAAAAGAATCAGGGAATATTGTAGGGTTTATAAACAGTATACGACCTGGGTCAACAAATAAGCAACCCAATTGCATATTCGAGGCGCGCAAGGGAAACCGTGTATTCGTATGTGCAATAAAATCAATAACTGCAAGGGAATAGTTTCTAATCAATTACAATTTGAATCGCTTAGTTACAAACATAGTTACTATGGGGCTAGTACGTACTATGTATCATTTTACCCAACCTCCAATTAATGACTCCAATATACCATTTTATTCTTATGTTTTTTTTCGTAAGTCTATTGGTTTCATTTCGGTAATATTTTTTTATATTTAATTTTTGTCATAGCAGGAAATTGATTGTATGGAGAAGGCTCTGGCCCAGAGCACAAATTGCGATGTATCTTTAGGCGCTTCTACCCAACAGGTTTACCTCATTGTAATTGTACAAATTAGATACGAGCAAAATGTTTTATTATTATGTTTTTTTCATAAGTTTATTGTGTTAATTTCAATAATGTTTTTAATATTCTTGTTGCAATTGATTGATAAGGGAAAGGCACCAACAGTACAGGAGAGCATCCATAGTGAGGTGTAGTCAATATTTTGTGATGATGACATCGCTTATTTAGCAAACCCTCTCGATACGATAAAGAAGACCCTAAAAAAATGCAATGAAGAAATGGTTAAGTTGATATTCATTGTGCCTCAAATAGATGAGATAAGAGAAAGGGTTAAAATATTGACTGAGAGATTACAAAACTTGCAGTAAGCTGTCATGAGGTCTTTAATTATAACATAAGTTCATTCATAGTTTTATATTTTGTACTATTTTATGTCATGAACTAAAATATGTGTTCTTTTTACAAGGTTATTTGCCTCCTCATGATGCTCCTGGCCATGATCAAGGTACAATAAGTGCTGCCTGAGGAGTAGGGGTTGGTACAAGTGTCCATCCTGATCTTCCTGCGCATACATCACATCATTTGACCCCATCATTCGTGCCTATATTATCATCTGAAATGTCGGAAACACATACCATGCAAGCATCCATTAATGCACCCTCTGACAGTGAACACGTGCTAGAACATGCGTCAGGACATGTACTTGGGGATGTAGAGGCCACTAGTACTGGTGATTTTTTAGCAGCATTTCTTTGATCTTCCCGTATTACTAGTATGTAAACATTGCCGATCACACTTGTGGTGACTGAGGATTTCATTCCCATAAAGATAGAGAAGGTCCCAGGTACTTTAAAATGTTTTAATTATTATTATATATAATCCAATTGAAATTTACTTATTGATCGCTCTTTTTAGACTATTGATCCCATGATCGTGTTGTAGGAAATGATGTTTTTTATAAACATCTAAGTGATATTACATTGGAGCTCTTTGGGCCCACCATACGTACATGGTGGAATGCCCAAAATCAAGATTTAAAAGATGAGCTCATTAACCGTTTAGTTGTGTTGTTCGGTGATAAAAAATTCAACCGAACCAAAGTCCTTAAGAAAGATGGTACCTATCTAAAGTATACGAGGGAAAAATATAGGTCACATTTAGAGAAGAACAAAAAGTACGAGTGTCCCCCCATGATTCTAGAGAGGGAGTGGAAGGACTTGGTGTCGGATGGAAAGGAGAAGGCTAAAAAGAAAAAAAGAAAGACACCACCGGGCCAAGGAAGGTATGTGATACTATCAAAATGTAATTATATACTAATTACTCTTTCTTTTTACATAATATAATGTATTTCAAACTTTTCATAGGCTGCCCGATACATTGAAGGCAACAAAGGCAAGACTAGAAAAATATGGGCAACAAAAACTTGGCTCTAGTGGTTATATGAAATTAGCCACACGAATTGTAGCTATCAATAAATGAAATATAGTATCCAAATAATAAATTGAAAACAATTTTGGTTTTATCACACCATAGAATCAAAATTCATGATCTTATGCAAAAATGTAGGGCTCTGAATCCAACAGAGTTCCCACAGAAGATGACCTGAAGATTGCCTTCTAGCAAGGCTATGGAGTTGTGGCTGAACGTTTAAGAGTCTTGATTGGGAAAACACAACCTTCCACTATATCCGACACGCAGGTAAATAAACTCAATAAAGTTTATTTAAAATTGAATACTTGTGCAATCTATTCAATATTAATTTCCACCATAAAGTAATTACATGCCTATTTGTTTTAAACATTGAAGCAATGATAATACTGCACATGACATTGGAATGTAGCCTGGTGAGGGTGGAGCACAACCTGCAGATGAAGGTCATGGTGTGCATTCCAGTACTTTAGAGCATGTAGAGCGTGATCAACGTGTTGAGCATGATCAGGCTAGAGAAGATCAAGAACATGATGTGGCCCCATCAGGTAAAGAGGACCCCTCTAAATTTCTTTTAAACATATTTAATTGTAATTGGTGTATTAATTAATGTAACCTTTCATGTTTCAACTTTAGAGCATGTAGAGCGTGATCAACATGTTGAGCATGATCAGGCTAGAGAAGATCAAGAACATGATGTGGCTCCATCAGGTAAAGAGGACCACTCTCATGTTCTCTTAAACATATTTAATTTCAATTGGTGTATTAATTAATGTAACCTTTCGTGTTTCAACTACAGATCAAGATTTAGAGGGTGTTCAGCATGTTGAGCATGAGTCTATAACAAAAGTTCAGGAACATGATGTGGACCCATTAGGTAAAAAGAACCACTCTAATGTTCTTTTAATTAATGAAATACTTGTAACAATAATAATAAAACATATTAGTTTAACATTTCTTTCTTATTGCAGCAGACCCCCCATTGCAGTGGCGCCCACATCATGAGTAGATGACTAGGAATACATTAAGATCACAAGCAAAGGGAAAAACAACTAAAGGGGGGATATATATTGATTTAGAAAACGATACTCCACTTCAGATTTTTGTCACTTTAAAAAAGAAAAAAAAGAAAAAAGTGATTGTAATCATATCATGACAACCATATTTTTGATAATATGTAAAAATTGAAAGAATGAATATTATATGTTAATGAATGAATATTATATGTTAATGAATGAATGCTATATGTTATTAATGGATGAATGAATGTTATATGTTATTAATGGTCCATGAATGAATGAATGTTATATGTTATTAATGGATGAATGAATGAATGTTATATGTTATTAATAGATGAATGAATGATTAATGTTATATGATTGGGTATGGGGAATTGAGAGTGATAAGAGGGGGTGGGCCAAATGAGCTTCCACCATCACATGGTTGGCCTTGTTAAGTAGAGAATATTAAACTATTCTCGAAACAAAGAGAAGCTCAATAAGGTAATGCACTTTTCAATATAAGAAATGTATCGTTTGAAGCATCAAATCAATATGCAAAGATGAAAGTAAGTGCTAACTTTTCACTATGGTGGTAGAAAAATGATTCTTTATACCCTGAATCCATGCTCTGCATCATAATTTGAAGTTGTTTCCATTCCAATGTTCTAATTTTAGTTTGTTTGTATGGCTTTATATGAATACCACATTGTGTTGTCTGTGGATTTGGTTTCAAAGCTCTATTTCTTCTATTTTTAGTAGTGACATAACTCTAAAATTTGACTTTTGTGCATAATAGGTTAGTGGAAAAATTGACAACTCTAAAGGGCTTAAAGGCTCGATTGAGATAGATACACAGATATTTGAATCTTGTTGTTGATGGGAGGTTTCGACTTAACCATGAAATTTTGTACCTTCTGCAGGTATATGCAAAAGTTTCTCTACTTACATTCATTCTTGATCATAAATGTTGTAAATGATATTAATGCTTCAAACTTAAGATTCGTTTCATTGTTATAATGATCAAAATGTTATACTTTGCTATACATTCAAGCATTCTCTTGCCCCCTACCCTTAAGAATCGTAGCGATACACTTAAGACCGAAGGAATAATTTTCAGAGAGACTTAGAACGTCAGTATGACTGCATGACACCATAGCGACATATGATCTATTGGCTATCGGTGAGACTCAGAACATCGATGAGACTGTGTGACACCAAAGCGATATGTAATATTAGTTGTCGAAGAGACTCAAGGCGTCGGTAAAACTACATGACATCTCAGCAGGTGTCTAATAAACATGGAAAATGATCAAATGAAATAATTGCCTGATATTTGAATATGAAGGGATGTGACTTGATTTATCTCTCACCGATGGTACATTTCAACGAATATTTTTTTTTTAAAAAAATTGCATTGTTTCAATGAAATTTTGACGAACACAACCGACAAATCACCGAAAAGGTCTGATGAAGGCTTTGTTGTAACTCCTTGTCCATTACGTCGCAATTTCAACGAAGTCCACTGACGAATTACAAAAAACGTTTGACAAAGTTTCTTAGTTGCGACAAAGGCTTCGTCGTAACTCCTTGCCCATTTCGTCAAAATTTTGATGAATGCCATTGATGAATCACATAAAAGGTCCAACAAAGTTGCTTAGCTATGATGAAGGCTTCGTCATAAATACTTACCCATTTCGTCAAAATGGCGATGAACTTCTGGTGTTCTTTCGATACTTCGGAAGAACCATTGCAATTGCATTTTGGTTGTAATTTTTGTTAGTGGATACATGAATTTTTAGTCGATATTTTGACGAACATCCGAGTCATTTTATGATGCCGATGACCTACGAATTTGCGTCGTTATTTCAACATTTAATTCATCGTCGGACTTGCGACGAAAAAATAGCATCGAAAATGTTTTTGTCATTTCATCGCTTTTCCAACAAAGATTTGTCGAACGACCGACGAACATTCATCGGAAAATGGTGTGAAATTCAGTAGTGTCTTACCAATAATGTTTTATTTATTGTTATTTAAGACCCTTTCTTTACACACTTATACATAATATTATGAGGTTGTATTTGGATAGTAAATCCAACTAACTTTTCTCACCTTGTTTTTTTCCATCCTAGCTTTCTATGTATATTTGGTGTTCTCTGATGTAAATGTGTGTGCACATGTTGTTCCTTCATCATTAAATTCCTGCTTTGAGTTAAGTAGTATTTTTGATGTGGTGATTTAAGTTAGGAGTTTTAAATATATTTGATCTACTAATTCACCCCCCAGTAGATTGTGTTCTCTTTAGTTGGTATCAGATCGAAGTTCCTTTGAAGAAGCTTAATAACTTAAGGTAGATATAGGATGGCATAGGAAAGTTCATCTAGAAACAACATACCAATCTTTGATGGATCCAATTTTGCATTTTGGAGAGTTAAAATGGAGTCCTATTTGATGGCTTTAGGAATGGACATTTGGAGGTCAATAGTAAAAGGATATGAGCCTCCTAAAAACCTTTCTCATAGGGATTAGATTGGAAAGAGAGATCTTGAACTCAATGCTAAGGCAAGGGATGCTATTTTATGTGGATTGAATAATTCAAAATTTGTGAAGGTGATGTAGTGGAGAACAACTAAGGACATATGGGATAAGTTGGAGACAATCTATGAAGGTGATGATAAAGTTAAAGAGGAAAATTTGTAGACTTACAAAGCTCAATTTGAAGGACTGGAGATGAGAGAATATGAGAACATTGCTACATTCATACTTCGAGTTGATGAAGTTGTCATCCATATCCAAGGAGTTGGAGAGAATTTGGAAATGAAGAATGTTGTGAAGAAGGTACTCAAATCTCTCCCCAAAAGGTTTGATCCTAAAATCTATACTATTGAAGAAGCTAAGGATTTGAATGCTTTAAGACTAATTAAATTGCATTGAAAATTAACTGCATTTGAGATGAGATTTGAAAGTGAAGATTATATAAGGAAAGAGACTGATTTCAGAGCATCTATGAAGCAAGGTGATCAAGATTATGATTTTGGATAAGATTTGGAGGAAGAATTTTTTTTCAAGAAGCTACAAAGAGGCTCTGGTATGTACAAAGGTAAATCATCTTTCAAGTTTTTCAATTGTGGAGAAGTAGGATATTTTATGGTTAAGTGTCCCCATAAGAATACTAACAATACTAAGAAAAAGAATACAAAGAAGAATTTTTAGAGAAAGTTTAGAGGTTAGATGAAACATAAGAGTTTCTACACTAATGAGAAAGAAGACTATTCCACAAAAGAAGAAGATGAAGATGTATCAGGAGATGAAAAAGAAACGGATATGTTCCCAGCCTTTGAGACTGCTAAAGGAGATGTCAAAATGGGTTCCATAAATAATGAAGAAGAGGTTGATCTTATGGAGGAATTGATGTGTGTTGGAAAATGAATTAAAATGTTGAAAACGTGAGAGATAAAGAAAAAATATTAAAAGAATTGAAGATTATAGAAAGATGATTATTGATCTGAAGATCTAGATTGAGGAAGCAAAAAGAATTGAGAAAATTATGACAGAAAAGTTTCTATCAAGAGATAAAGATTGTGTGAAGCTAGAAGAAGAAATTGTAATAGTAAGAAAAGATCTTCAGAAGGTGAATCAAGAGTTGTAGATGAATTTTGGTAGATGTACTAAAACCGTAGATCAGATTTTGGAAAGTCAGAGAGTTTCACATATCAAAATCAAAATAGGTTTTTATGGTCAAAAGAAAGAGGCAGAACAAGTTGTGAAGACTAGTAAGGTAAGTCTGGAAGTGACAGGTTCTAGAAGTTGAAAATCAGATAGAACCATGGCAAGTGATGAAATCATGAAACATAATGATGGCTTTATTCAAGTGTAGAACAAAGGAGGAAGATTCAGAAGACAAGGATACAATACCATGTTAAATTTTCCTTTCTTTGGTTATTGTTTCAACTACACTAGTTTTGGTCATAAGGTTGTGAACTACAAAAGAGCTCTAGTAAGAAGAAGCAATTCTTTTAGTAATAATGCATTTGTACCTCTATACAATTTTGATATATGTGTTTCAAATGCAACAACTTTGGAAACATTAAAAGGAACTACAAAATCAATTCTATTAGTCCTCCTATACCAAAAAATGAAAGAAAAGGATAAGAAGGTAGAAGTCATGATTCAATAAAGGTCTAGGAGAAGGTTCCTAAAGAGAAGTCAGAAAATTCAATGATTGCTCAAACGGTACTTCATGTTCAGAAGGAGAAGAATATGTGGATCATAGATAGTGGTTGCTCTAGCCACATGTCTAGAGATAAGAGTAAGTTTGTGAATCTCAATAAATTTGAAGGCGGTCTAATGACCCTTGGAAACAATTCAATTGTCAAAATCTCTACTAAGGGTTCTTTAAGTCTTGATGGTGGTAAAATAAAGACATGTGATGTTTTATATGTTGAAGGTTTAAAGAATAATTTGCTAAGTGTTAGTCAGATGTGTGACAAAGGCTAAAAGTTATCTTTTAGTGCTAAAGGTTGTGAAATCAGGGAATCAAGTACAAGTGAACTTAGTACAAGTGAACTTATTGCAGAAGGAAGTAGAATAGACAATGACCTTTACCATCTCAGTGACATGAATGGATAGATTTGTCTCACTGCATAGCAAGATGAAAGCTAGCTTTGGCACATAATGCTAGGACATATGAATTTTGATGATATTATTAGTTCAAAAGGACTGGTTTGGGATATGCCAAAGATTAAGAAGCCTTAATCAATCAACTGGAAGCAATGTCATGAAGGGAAGAAGTAAAGAAGCAAACATCATGCTAAGGAGTATTCCACATCAAAACCACTGGATCTGGTTCATACAAATCTGTTTGGACTAATGAGGACTTAAATTCCACAAGGAGACATGTATTTCATGATGCTCATTGATGATTACATCAGGATGACTTGGATAACATATTTGAAAGAAAAGTCAAAAGAATTTGAAAAGTTTAAGGCATTCAAGGAATTAGTAGAAAATGAAATTGAAAGGACAATCAAGGTCTTGAGATCTTAAAAAGGCAGTGAATTCATTACTAATAAGTATGATATATTTTGTGAAGAGCATAAGATATAGAGGCAATTTTCAACTCCTAGAACTTTGCAACAGAATGGAGTTACAAAAAGAAAGAATTAGACTATACAAGAGATGACAAGAACTATTCCATGCCAAGAAAATCTATTAGACATATAATAGAGAGAAGCTAAAAGGATTGTTATATATATTTTAAACATAGTTCAAATTAGTTGTAAGACTAAGAACACTCCATATGAGCTATGGAGAGGAAGACCAACATTAGTAAGACATCAAAATATTTGAGAGAAAGTGCTACATCAAGAGAGATGAAAATTTTGGTAAGTTTGATTTCAGATCAGATGAAGGCATTTTCCTTGGTTATTATTTAAGAATTAAAGCCTATACATGTTACAATAAAAGATTGAAGAGGATAGTTGAAAGTAAAAATGTGAGAGTTGAGACTATTTAGTCTACCAGTATTTTAGAAGGAGACGATTATCAAGAATCAATTCATAGCATTGAAGATTCAGAAGTTGCTCCAAAGACTCTAGCAAAGTATGTTTTAACAAATAACTCCATAGATTAGATCATAGGTGATAAAGATACTGGGATTTAGACCTAGAAGAAACTTGGGTGATCAGGCGAGGAAGTAAACTTTTCTTTAATGTCAAAGATAGAACGTTTAAGTCGTACAAGCAAGCAAAGAACAAGGATGGATAGAAGTTGTGGAGGAATAATTTCAAATCAGATTATGAAGAATGAAGCTTGGGAACTTGTCCCAAGACCTAAAACAAGAATGTATCTGGAACCAAGTGGGTGTTCTAAAACAACCTAAATGAAGAAAGTGAAGTGAACCAGAATAGAGCAAGACTTGTGTGTAAAGGATATGCTTGGGTTGAAGGCATAGACTTTGAATAAACATATACTCAAGTAGAAAGATTGGAGGAAATAAGGATATTTATAGCTCTTTTAGCATTGAAGAATTTCAATGTGTACTAGATGGATGTGAAGTCAACATTCTTGAATGGACAGCTTGAAGAAGATTTTTATATTGAACAACTAGAAGGACTTCAATGTTCTAACAATCCTTATTATGTTTGCAGATTGAAAAAAGATTTTCATATACTTAAACAAGCTCCCAAAGCTTGGTATTCAATGTTGGATGGATACTTGCAACACTAAGGATTCTAGAGGTTTTGCAAATAGTAATCTATACATAAAGATAAGAGAATAATTGTTGATAGTTGTGGTCTATGTGAATGACATCATTTTTTGTGGTAGTAGTGATGAAATGCACAAGGAATTTCAAAAGGTAATGCAAAATAAATTTGAGATGTCTATGCTAGGAGAATTATATTTCTTTCTTGGGTTGCAGATTGTACAATCAGACAAAGGAATTTTCATATCACAACACAAGTGTACATAAATGAAATATTGAGTAAGTTCGGGATGGAAGATAGCAAACTCGTTGCAACACCTATAGTTATAGGATGCACATTAAGGAAAGATGATGAATCTACTTCGACAGATCAAACTTTGTACAGGTCCATGATTGGTAGTTTGTTGTATGTGACATCCAGACCAATTGTGACCGATGTTAAAGAGATGAAGATGATATTCAAGAATTTGAAAGCTACTGAATATTCTGGACTATGGTATTCAAATAGTGAAAAATTTACTTTGATTGCATACATAGATTGCAGGTTGGGTAGGATATGTGGATGATTGAAAAAGAACAAATGGTGGTGCATTGTTTCTTGGTGATAGTTTGGTGTTCTAGTTGGGTAAGAAACATGAATTAGTTTCCCTTTCTACAACAAAAGCAAAATACATTGTTGCAACGTCATGATGCACTTAAGAGCTTTGGATGAAGCAGAAACTAAATGAGATGAAGATTGAGTTTGAAGATCCTATCACTATTCTTTGTGATAACACTAGTGAAATAAGCATTTCAAAGAATCTA
>VDFB02000363.1:70593882-70653445 GCA_007258455.2 Sequoia sempervirens
TCTTACCAATAATGTTTTATTTAGTGTTATTTAAGACCCTTTCTTTACACACTTGTTCATAATATTTGAGGTTGTCTTTGGATAGTAAATCCAAGTAACTTTTCTCACCATGTTTTTTTCCATCCTTGGTTTCCATGTATATTTGGTGTTCTCTTATGTAAATGTGTGTGCACATGTTGTTCCTTCATCATTAAATTCCTGCTTTGAGTTAAGTATTATTTTTGATGTGGTGATTTAAGTTATGATTTTTAAATAGATTTGATCTAATAATTCACCCCCCCTCAGTAGATTGTGTTCTCTTAAGTTGGTATCAGATCCAAGTTCCTTTGAAGAAGCTTAATAACTTAAGGTAGATCTAGGATGGCATACGAAAGTTCATCTAGAAACAACATACCGATGTTTGATGGATCCAATTTTTCATTTTGGAAAGTTAAGGTGGAGTCCTATTTGATGGCTTTAGGATTGGACATTTGGATGTCAATAGTAAAAGGATATGAGCCTCCTAAAAACAATTCTCCTAGGGATCAGACTAGAAAGAGAGATCTTGAACTCAATGTTAAGGCAAGGAATGCTATTTGATATGGATTGAATAATTCAAAATTTGAGAAGGTGATATAGTGGATCTAACAACTAAGGACATATGGGATAAGTTGGAGATAATCTATGAAGGTGATGATAAAGTTAAAGAGGAAAATTTGTAGAATTATAGAGCTCAATTTGAAGGATTGAAGATGAGAGAATATGAGAACATTGCTACATTCAAACTCTGAGTTGATGAAGTTTTCATCCATATCCAAGGACTTGGAGAGAATTTAGAAAAGAAGAATGTTGTGAAAAAGGTACTCAGATCTCTCCCCAGAAGGTTTGATCCTAAAATCTCTACTATTGAAGAAGTTAAGGATCTAAATGCTTTAATATTGATTAAATTGCATTGAATATTAACTACATTTGAGATAAGATTTGAAAGTGAAGATTATAAGTAAAGAGACTGATTTCAGAGCATCTATGAAGCAAGGAGATCAAGATTATGATTTTGGATAAGATTTGGAGGAAGAAAATTTTGCAAGAAAGAGGCTCCAATATGGACAAAGGTAAATTACCTTTCAAGTTTTTCAATTGTGGAGAAGTAGGATATTTTATGGTTAAGTGTCCCCATAAGAATAATAACAATACTAAGAAAAAGAATGGAAATAAGAATTTATAGAGAAAGTTTAGAGGTTAGATGAAACATAAGAGTTTCTACACTAATGAGGAAGAAGACTATTCCACTAAAGAAGAAGATGAAGATGCATTAGGAGATGAAAAAGAAAGGGATATGTTCACAGCCTTTGAGACTGCTAAAGGAGATGTCGAAATGGGTTCCATAAATAATGAAGAAGAGGTTGATCTTATGGAGGAATTGATGTGTGTTGGAAAAGAAATAAAAATGTTGAAGAACATAATTGTAGAAGAAATGAGAGCTAAAGAAAAAATATTAAAAGAATTGAAGATTATAGAAAGATGATTATTGATATGAAGATCTAGATTGAGGAAGCAAAAAGAATTGAGAAAATTTTGACAAAAAAGTTGCTATCAAGAGATAAAGATTGTGCGAAGCTGGAAGAAGAAATTGTGATTGTAAGAAAAGATTTTGAGAAGGTGAATCAAGAGTTGTAGATAAATTTTGGTAGATGTACTAAAACCTTAGATCAAATTTCAAAAAGTTAGAGAGTTTCACATATCAAATTCAAAATAGATTTTTATGTTCAAAAGAAAGAGGCAGAACAAGTTGTGAAGACTAGTAAGGTAAGTCTAGAAGTGACAGGTTCTAGAAGTTGAAAATTAGGTAGAACCATGGCAAGTGATGAAATCATGAAACATAAAGATGAATTTATTCAAGTGTAAAACAAAAGAGGAAGATTCAGAAGATAAGGATACAATACCATGTTAAATTTTTCATTCTTTGGTTATTGTTTTAACTACACTAGTTTTGGTCATAAGGTTGTGAACTACAAAAGAGCTCTAGTAAGAATAAGAAATTTTTTTAGTAATAATGAATTTGTACCTCTATACAATTTTGATACCATGTGTTTCAAATGCAACAAGTTTGGAAACATTAAAAGGAACTACAAAAGAAATTCTATTAGTCCTCCTATACAAAAAAATGGAAGAAAAGGATAAGAGGGTAGAAGTCATGATTCAGTAAAGGTTTAGGAGAAGGTTCCTGAAGAGAAGAAGTCAAAAAATTCAATGATTGCTCAAACAGTACTTCATGTTCAGAAGGAGAAGAACATGTGGATCATAGATAGTGGTTGCTCTAGCCACATGTCTAGAGATAAGAGTAAGTTTGTGAATCTCAATAAATTTGAAGGTGGTCTAGTGACCCTTGGAAACAATTCAATTGTAAAAATCTCTACTAAGGGTTCTTTAAGTCTTGATGGTGGTAAAATAAAGACATGTGATGTTTTATATGTTGAAGGTTTAAAGCATAATTTGCTAAGTGTTAGTCAGATGTGTGAAAAAGGCTAAAAGTTATCTTTTAGTGCTAAATGTTGTGAAATCAAGGAATCAAGGAATCAAGTACAAGTGAACTTATTACAGAAGGAAGTAGAATAGACAATTACCTTTACCATCTTAGTGACATGAATGAACATATTTTTCTTACTGCATAGCAAGATGAAAGCTAGCTTTGGCACATAATGTTAGGTCATATGAATTTTGATGATATTATTAGTTCAAAAGGACTGGTTTGGGATATGCCAAAGATTAAGAAGCCTCAATCAATCAACTGCAAGCAATGTCATGAAGGGAAGAAGTAAAGAAGCAAACATCATGCTAAGGAGTATTCCACATCAAAACCACTAGATCTGGTTCATACAAATCTGTATTTTCTAATGAGGATTAAAATTCCACAAGGTGACATATATTTCATGATGCTCATTGATGATTACATTAGGATGACTTGGATAACATATTTGAAAGAAAACTCAAAATCATTTGAAAAGTTTAAGGCATTCAAGGCATTAGTAGAAAATGAAATTGAAAGGACAATCAAGGTTTTGAGATCTAAAAAAGGTGGTGAATTCATTGCTAATAAGTATGATATATTTTGTGAAAAGCATAGGATACAGAGGTAATTTTCAACTCCTAGAACTCTACAATAGAATGGAGTTGCAAAACGAAAGAATTAGACTGTACAAGAGATGACAAGAACTATTCCATGTCAAGAAAATCTATTAGACATATAATAGAGAGAAGCTAAAAGGATTGTTATATATATTCTAAACATAGTTCAAATTATTTGTAAGACTAAGAATATTCCATATGAGATATGGAGAGGAAGACCAACATCAGTAAGACATCAAAATATTTGAGAGAAAGTGCTACATCAAGAGAGATGAAGAAAATTTTGGTAATTTTGATTTCAGATCAAATGAAGGCATTTTCCTTGGTTATTATTTAAGAATTAAATCCTATAGATGTTACAATAAAAGATTAAAGAGGATAGTTGAAAGTGCAAATGTGAGAGTTGAGACTATTTAGTCTACCAGTATTTTAGAAGGAGAAGATTATGAAGAATGATTCATAGCATTGAAGATTCAGAAGTTGCTCCAAAGACTCTAGCAAAGTATGTTTAAAAAAATAACTTTGTAGATCAGATCATAGGTGATAAAGATACTGGGATTTAGACCTAGAAGAAACTTGGGTGATCAGGTGAGGAAGTAAACTTTTCTTTAATGTCAAATATAGAACATTTAAGTTATACAAAGATGTAAGGAAAGAACAAGGATGGATAGAAGCTGTGGAGGAATAATTTCAAATCGGATTATGAAGAATGAAGCTTGGGAACTTGTCCCAATACCTAAAACAAGAATGTATATGGAACCACGTGGGTGTTCTAAAACAACCTAAATGAAGAAGGTGAGGTGAACCAGAATAGAGAAAGACTTGTGTGTAAAGGATATGCTTGGGTTGAAGGCATAGAATTTGAATAAACATATACTCAAGTAGAAATATTGGAGGAAATAAGGATATTTTTAGCTCTTTCAACATTCAAGAATTTCAATGTGTACTAGATGGATGTGAAGTCAACATTCTTGAATGGACAGCTTGAAGAAGATTTTTATATTAAACAACTAGAAGAATTTCAATGTTCTAGCAATCCTTATTATGTTTGCAGATTGAAAAAAGCTTGCATATACTTAAACAAGCTCCCAAAGCTTGGTATTCAAGGTTGGATGGATACTTGCAACACTAAGGATTCTAAAGAGGTTGTGCAAATAGTAATCTATACATAAAGATAGGAGAACAATTGTTGATAGTTGTGGTCTATGTGAATGACATCATTTTTGTGGCAGTAGTGATGAAATGCACAAGGAATTTCAAAAGGTAATGCAAAATGAATTTGAGATGTCTATGCTAGGAGAATTATATTTCTTTCTTGGGTTGTAAATTGTACAATCAGACAAAGGAATTTTCATATCACAACACAAGTACATAAATGAAATATTGAGTAAGTTCAGGATGGAAGATAGCAAACTCATTGCAACACCTATAGTTATAGGATGCACGTTAAGGAAATATGATGAATCTACTTCGACATATCAAACTTTGTACAAGTCCATGAACGGTAGTTTGTTGTATGTGACAACATCTAGACCAAATATTATGTGACCGATGTTAAAGCGATGAAGATGATATTTAGGCATTTGAAAGCTACTGAATATTTTGGACTATGGTATTCAAAGAGTGAAAAATTTACTTTGATTGCATACATAGATGTAGATTGGGTATGATATGTGGATGATTGAAAAAACACAAATGGTGGTGCATTGTTTCTTGGTGATAATTTGGTGTTCTAGTTGGGTAAGAAACATGAATTAGTTTCCCTTTCTACAACATAAGCAAAATACATTGTTGCAGTGCCATGATGCACTTAAGAGCTTTGGATGAAGCATAAAGTAAATGAGATGAAGATTGAGTTTGAAGATCCTATCACTATTATTTGTGATAACACTAGGGAAATAAACATTTCAAAGAATCTATTGATGCACTAAAAAAAAAAAACATAGTGCAATCAAGTATAATTTCTCGAGGGAGAAGGTTGCAGAGAAGGAAGTAAAATTGGAATATGTTTATACAAAGTAGCAAGTTGTAGATATATTCACGAAACCACTTCCTTGAGATATTTGAGTTTCTCTAGAAGTTGGGAGTTGTTGCTCCGTCCTTTTAAATCAAGAGGTAGCACAGGGTGAGGAGGCGCTTGGTCTCGCTATCGAAAGAAGGATTGGTGGTATTGCGAAGTATTTTCTCACGCAGTGAAGCATGGGCTCAGGGGGAGTCTATCTAGGAAGCAAGTTTTTGGATTGTGTAGTGTACCAAAAAATTAATAAAAGAGAAAGACGGGTTTGTATCAAAGTGAAAAGTGGTGCCTCCTTGTAGGGGGGAGAATTTTCGACCTTTTTCCATTAATGTCAAAGGGGGAGAGAGTGAGCTCAAAATGTTGAATTGAGGAGAGAATGAGCTCAAAATGTTGAATTGCTTAAAAATAATAATCTCAACATACCATATCTTCCTGAAAGTTAGTGTGATGGTGGTCCAACATTTTGTCGTTTTCCATGAATGACAAAGGGGGAGATTTTTTAACATAAATTGTCATTGATGTCAAAAGCTATCATTGATGACAAAGTTTGTAGAATGTGTTAATACTTTGAATTGTCATTATATTCCCCTTGACTTAAAGTGTTGAATTTGTCACAAATTCAGTCTGTTCAGTGTTGATAATTTTACTGTCAAAACAAAAAATTAATATAAATTTTAATGCACGCTCAATGGGTGATGATCGAACGATAAATTTTATACCAAATGGAACTTTATTGTGTAATGGTTTGATCCTTACCCACGGCCATTTCTGACCGTTGCATATTGGGTTGAAAAATAGGTATTTGCCGCACGCCGAGCTGTGGACATTTTATAGCGTTGATAGTGATGGGCCACAACTACTTAACCTCCACCGCAAAAGAATAAAGAAAAACGAAGGAAGCATTTTATCCTTTGGAGAAATCGGGTATGCCAAAGAATGAAGAATAAAGAACAACAAAAGGAAGCATTTTTATCATTTGACTGAATGCATGTTGAATTTATCTCATGCACGTTTCTTACGTCACAATGTGCAAGCAAACAGCAAATAAGCATTCATTATCACGCGGTCACTTCGTTTTATCCTCCACTATCTATGACAATGTGATAAGATAGTTAATTTCTCTTGTTTTTCTCTTGTTTTTAAGAGTATAACTTCTTTTTCTCTTGTTTTTCAGAGTACAAACCCCGTTCACATGAGAGAGGCATATTCGTGTCTGCCAACACTCGATTGTCTTTAGCTTCAACTGTTATCACATTCTTAATTAATTTTTTACTCTTAACTCCCCACGTCAATGATTTTTAAAAAAGGTCGTTAACTAGAAAAAATAGGGGATAATTATGGGAGAGGAGTCGATAGGTAATTATCGAGTCAAACTAGCAATCGCACCCTGTTCTACAATGGGTATGTTGAAGAGATGTGGAAGGTAAATTTAGAGAAATTTTGGTTTTTTATTTCTCATATATTTGTATAGTATATGAGTTCAATTAGTAGGCAATTTATTAAATGATGTTGATTGTGCAACAAAGGTCTAGATGAAGAAACTTGATAGCTTCAAATCAATTATGTATCCATTACAAGGATCCAAACACAGCTGAAAAAACTTCTGAATCATGAAGATAATCAAAATCCATTACCAATAGGCTCATATTATGTTTTGCAATAGGGAGATAGGGAGAGAGAGGGATGGAAATAGGGAGGGATAGAGGGGGAAAGAGTGGGAGAGCGGGGAAAGGAGATAGAGATAGAAAGGAAGATATGGATACAGACATAGACAAAGATAGAGATGGAGAAGGAGAGGGAAAGGGATATGAGTGGAAAGAGATATAGAATGAGAGGGATATGGAGGAGAGGGAGATATAAAGAGAGAGAGGAGAGAGGGATAGACAAAGATTAAAGAAATAAATATATAAAGGGAGAGAATGGGATATGAATAGATATAAAGATAAAGATATATATATAGAAAGTGATATAGAGAGAGAGGGAGAGTTATAGGGGTAGGAAATGGAGAAATAATGGGGTGGAGAAAGGGAGAGATGGAAGAAGAAATATGGAGAGATGGAGATGGAGAGGTAAGGAGATATAGATCTAGAGGTCTAGGAAGAGGGAAGGGGAGAGAGACGGAGAGAGATGGATGGATAGAGAGAGAGAGAGGGGGGATGGAAGATAGATCAAGAGAGGAAGAGGGATACAACTAGATAGAGAGAAAGCGATACACCTAGAGGGAGAGATAAAGATAGAGAGACATAGGGAGATAGTGATGAAGAGATATAAATATATAAAGGAAGAATAAGAGGGAGATAAAGATGAAGAGATTGACATATATAAAGGAATAGGGGGAGGGAGATAGAGATATAGAGAAAGAGGGAGAGGGGGATATGGAGAGAGATATGAATAGTGAGATATAAGAAGATATAGAGAGGTGTAGAGAGGGAGAGAGAGAGATTGAGAGATAGACAAACAAAGAGAAGTAGTTATAGACAAATAGAGATGGAGAGAGGGAGAAAGAAAGATGAAGATATATATAGGAAGATAAAGAGAGATATGGGAAGAGAAAGGGAGAGAGAGGGGGAGAGATAAAGAGAGATAGAGAGATAGAGATAAATATAGGGAGAGAGAAAGAAGGATTGTGTGTGTGAGTGAGACATATATAGATATAGAGATATGAATGTTGAAATATGGAGTGTGTGAGAGAGAGAGAGAGATTAGAGAGAGATAGAGGGAGATATAAACAAATAAGATACAGAGGGAGAGATAGGGATAGAAAGAGTGAGAGATAAGGAGATAAATATAGTGGGAAATATAGAGAGGGAAGAGAGAGAGAGATGTATGGAGAGGTAAGGAGTTAGACATGGGGGAGATAGATAGAGAGGAAGATAGATATACAGATTGATATAAAGATGGAGATGGATTAGATCTTTCACATATTTTGTATAAACATTGCCTAGTGAGCATGGCTTCTAGAGGTACTATAATATGTTCCAACAAAGGTATAAATGGAGAAGTGATAGCTTCAAATAAACTATACATCTACTTGCATGAATCCAAACAAGACTAAAATAAAAGTTTTGAATCAAGAATATAATTAGGCTCCATTATAAATAGGGTCATGTTATGTTTATAATAGGGAGAGGGGGAGAAAGGAGAAGAGACAGGGATAGAAAGAGGGAGATATAGAGGAGGGAAGATTGCGATAGAGAGGGAGAGAGGGATAAGGAGATAGACGTAGAGAGGAAGATAGAGATGAAGATGAAGAGGAACATTTATTTTAAAAGAAAAATTATCCTTAGAGCCTATTGTGCATTAATTAATAAAAATAGATTGTTGAGCATAAGGATTTATTGCATGATGAAGTGGCACTCAATGATCTTTGAAAGGCCAATAAACCTCATTTGTATGTAATCATGTTTTTCTATCTTTTTCCATAAAGATACCCTTCAAAAAAATATCTTGACTCCACTTTTATATGGTAGGGAGTTGGAGTTATCTTTTCAAGTAGGCCTAGTCTATCTTTTAGACGCATGAATAATTTATGTCTATCTTTTAGAAAACTGGTTGTATTTAAATAGTGAGAATGATGATTTTTTTTGTATTATATCATTTATCAAAGTTCTTTTTTGTATGATTGATCTCCATTCAATCCTTGAATAATGTTTATGGGTTGGATCATTTTCTTGTGATAGTTTAATTGAAAGATAACTTTTAATTTAGATATATGTTCCCTCATAATATTATAATCTAATAAACAAAAATAAAATTTATTATATATAAAAAATATATTTATTTATATACCATTATTTTTCCTTTGGTTAAGTATATCAATTGTTTTAATTTAGTTAAAATATTAATTTAGAAAATAAAAATATTTAAAAAATAAATAATTAAAATCACACTACAAACTAAAGAGTTTAAAATGTTTTGTAATGAAGGTAAAATTATGGTATAAGTTAGATGTCCATCCTTAACAATAATTATAATTTATAAAGGAATGCAAGAGTATGTAAACATTTAATCTCAAAATTGTTTAGTTTTTTAAATAGTGATTTTATCTCTTCATCACCCTAGTGAAGTCATCATTTATATCTTGATCATCTCTACATATTCTAGAGGATGTAGATATTTGAACTCAAAACTATTTATTTTTTTAAATAGTTATTTTATCTCTTCATCACCCTAGTGAAGCCATCATTTATATCTTGATCCTCTACATGTTCTTGTAAGGATTTCATGGATTTTTTTCTCTATATTAAAACTTATGCCTTAGCAATAAAATAAATAAATTTAACAATATTATTGATTTGAACCATTTATAATTAATATAGATAGAAAGTAGATATAATACACATAATATATTGATTATTAATTAAAATATAGAATTACATTAATTTTATAAAAATAAATCTTAAAAATTAAACAATTGAAATAATACTACAAAATATAGAATTCAAAATGCTTTGTAATGAAAGTAAAACTATGATTTATACAAAAATCTTGATTTTTTATTTTTTGTTTCTTGTAACTTAAAATTGAATGTAAGAATATGTAGAGATTTTATCTCCATATTTTTTTACTTATACTATGCATGTTCATGGGATTCCATATATTTTCTTTCTATTAAATTTATGCATTAGCAATAGAAATAAATTTTTTAGAAATAATTTCAAGTTAAATAATTTGTAATCATTCTAAATAGAAAGTAGATATAATAACCATAATATATTTATTAATAATTTAAAATATATGATTATATTAATTATAGAGAGAAAAAATTCTTAAAAATTGAATAATTCAAATAATACTAATGATTTGTAATGAAAGTAAGCTATGATTTATGCTATAAGCTATGTGTTTATCCTTTGTTTCATTAGAAAAATATAAATTAAAAAAGTGACAAATATGTAGATATTTGATTTCTAAAAAGATAGGTTTTTAAAGTAGTGATATTATTTCTTTGATTCATTAGAACAGAATATAATTTAGATTTGATTTCCAAAAATAATTTATTTTATTGACATTAGCTATTATTTCTATGCTTGGATCTTTCTCAATGGTCTTGTATCATTCTAACATATTTTAAATCATTGATAATAGAAGTTAGTCAATTGGATTCATATAGGGAACGCCTTCAGTGTATAATTAATTATTCATTGAAAAAATAGGATATTAATATACATTTACATGTACATTTATAATTATATTATTCAATATGAATACAATAGAAGATAATATAATTATAATAAAAATATTTTTTGAAAGTAAAATACAAATCATTAAATTAATTACATGCATATATATTTACAAGTGAATGCAATAAATTCAAAAATATTAAATGAAATTTTTAAAAATATTAAAAATTCTTATTCTAAATTTATGTAAATTTGGGATGGAGCATGAAGTGGATTTGTTTGCACTTAAACAAAAGATTGTGAATGCTCAATTGTTGTGCAATATTTTCGCTAGCATGATGATGACATGATTTAGATGTTTAGAAATAGATCGAAGACTATTCAAAGAGCTCCTCTAATTTTTGAAAGGAATATTGGTTTTAAAAATATTTATGCGAAAATATGAATATTTAAGATTGATTTATCAATCTTGAGGACTAGAGATTTGATTTAGAGTGAACAAATTTGATTGATTAGTTAACTCAATTGATTGGTTAGTCAACTAACATGTTTGGCTAGTTAAATAGTTTGATTGATTAGTGAATTTTAATGAATTAATTTATTTGAGAGTTAATTTGATCAAATAATTAGTTAACCAATTTTATTGATGAGTGAAATGTAGGATTGAGATATCTCACTCTACCATGTGTCATTCATGATGCTATGTTGAAATGCTTGTCAAAGATGGTCCAATTTTATTCATTAATCATGATAATATACTAGAGTATTTTTTTTTATAAATGAGTAGACATATTAGAGGTGTCCTAAATCTTGTTTCAAGATCTTGTCAACTTCTATATCAAGGTCAAAAGTAGGGAGGTAGGATGGATGTGTATGATAGCATGGACATATGAATGTGATGGGTATGTAGATATGTGAGATGAGGATGATATAATGGTGGTGATGTAGGGATAGGGACTATAAAGATGGATATTTTTGGTGCATGAGACAAATTTCCCCCAAGTGTAGGGTAAACATAGATGATTGATATACATACGATGTTAGAAATTGGTTCTCATCATGGTACTTGTCATTGAAACCATAGGAATGGTTTTCACCTATGGAAAAACTCTCTTTACATTTTTGTGTATTTTAATGTTTGATTTTTTCTATTGTCTGTATTTTGTTGGATTTTACTAAAACTGGATGCTCTTCTAATTTATAGATTGAGATTTTTAGATTTTAGATTCATGCATCTATTTAATGATAAAACAATAGTATCTCATTTTAAATAACTACATTATATGGACCATGTTACTAGTATTATGCTTGATATATGTCATTGTAAACTTTTTTGAGGTCTAAGTTGGCTTCTCCTAAATTTGAAAATTAGCCCCTATGATAGAGGGTGTTATCAAGGAAAACAAAGTAGAATGCATGTTAGAATAATACTTTATGGTGATTATGTGAAGATTGGATGAAAGAAACATGGTTATGAAGGTGTATTGGATGAGAGATTTGGTGGTATGAAAAGATGGGATGAAAGCGCAAGATTACAAAGGCATGAGTAATTGTCTTAGGACCAAGAGGACTTAGGACCAACAATTTCATATATTAGGATAGATTTTGAGAGATTATTTATTTTGGACTTGAAGGTGGATTATAAACTTTGAGATACATCTGATCACAAGATTTAGTTCCATGATGATTGGATGAAAGGGATTGGTGGTGTACTACATAACCCTAGATTTACTTATAAAAACTAGTTTCCATTCCAAACTAGGGTTAAATGCTTGTAATCTTGAATTTATTTTTTATGAGTTAACAATGAGGGCCTAAATCTCAATAGGAATAAATCGAGACACAAAAAAAATTGAATCCAAATTGTAATCAAATTTGAGATGAAGGAGAAACAATTAGATGAATTATACAAAAAAAAAACTATGTAGAAGGAATAAACCTTAAGAACAAACCTTAAGCATGTAAAAAAAGTCAATTTCACCAAAACCAAAGGGTAAATATACCACTTAAATAAACTATCTAGGATAATCAAACACTTAAGGTAATTTAATCAAAATTAGGTTAGATTTAAATGACTTGGGATTGATAATTAAAATTGTTGAAATTAAATATAATACTTAGCTCAAAATCTAATGATGGAAACATGTTTGAATAAATGTTAGAAATTAATTTAGTAAGGTGTTAGAATTTTAGAATTAGCATATATGAGAATGTGTAAAATTAGTTTTATTTCTTCCTAATTCACAAGTGCATATTTGCATTGAAGTGTGAATTTGAGCTACAACTAGTGGATCTAAACTAGTAAAAGGTGAAATGTTAAAATTTCCTTACCTTGATTTTTGATGTGTGAATTTTTGTAATTACCAACAACATTTGCAATGAATGATTCAATCTATATATGTGTTCCTTGAGAACTCGTTAATGATCTAGAAATGAATGATTGAATGTTCTTAAATATAATATAGCGTATAAATCAACACACACATGTTAAGTTGACTCACAATAGTTAGTAGAAGGGTCAACAAGGTGAAATTTTGAATTTTGAGTTTTAAAAGTTAAAAATTCAAATTTACAATTGTAGGAGTCCACACCTATTTATCTAATTATCTAATGCAAGGTGAGAAACATAAGATCTAGAAATCAAAAATGAATCTATAAGAATGAGTGATAATAAGATCAAGATGTAATGATGTCATTATATTTAAAACTCTAATTAAAACAAAAACAACATAAATATTGACTATTACAAATCTAAATCATATTATAATTTCATTTCTATATAACACATTTCACAAGACATTCAAGATTCTTGAATGGTGTCGAAAAATACGCCATTTTGATTTTTTTTTTTTTTAAATGAAAAGCTTAATCACATCGAGGGGTGACGGTCTACGCGGTTTGATCTTTTGTGGGGGCCACAAGTTGATTGGGATGGCGGTCCCACATTGAAATGGCGTAATCGCTCCATCGGGGAGGTTTACTGTCACCAATCAACAAAGATAATTCATCTCACAAAGCAAATGCCTCACAGGGTTACAAATTTAAAATTACTACCAATAATGGCACAAACAATTGGGAGATTGCGAGTCATCTAGAATCTTGAGTAAAACGTTTCGAACTGTAATATCTTAGTCAAGTTATATCTATATCATCCTTCTCTCCAGCTAACCATGGTAGAAGCAAAAGTTTGTTATCTTCGATAAGTTAATGAGAAAAGTCTATGTCGATTTCGTAAGTTTCAGAGACTTTTATCTCTTATGAACGTTTTAGCTGCGTAGAATGTAAATTGGTTGAAATCAACGGCAGAGGTCTGTAGACTATGGTCTCTGTAGGAAACTTTCCGCTTAAGCTACACATGCTGAGCACAAACCTTTTTCATGGGACCGCATTCTTAACAATATATTACGTATTATTCGACTGCTAAGATATTACATGCTAAGCTGCACCAGCCCTTTCATTGGGCATGCCAACATTCCCCCTCTTCCGCATCTCTTAAAAAAATTATATGCTAAGCTGCACCAGCCCTTTCCGCGGGCGAGGTTGTGGGGGAGGCGGCATTTAATCGAACTTACCCACCCGCCTACGAAGCATTATACAAACGATCCATTTCATTAGCGAACACAAGGGAATTGTTCATGTTTGATTTCAATTGCTTTTATGTTGTAGATTTCTTAGTGGAACTTAATCTATAATCCTTTTATTCTGTCGAAGTCCTAGTTGTAATAGTGAATCAATCCAATATTTTCAAAAATGTCGCAGACAACGATCTTTCACGTTGCAGGGATTTACGATCTGGATGTGCAGGGACCAAAGATCCGTGCTCTGCAGGAGACTCTTGGACTCGAAAGCGTTCATATCCATACCAGAATGAAAGTAAGCTTTAAGCACGACACAAGTATACCAGTCACTCGTATAGGTAAATATGTAAGAATTTTTTTATTCTCTTTTGTTTTGTTCGTCTCTTCTACTGGTTTATGATATTAAACGAATGCATCTTCGTACGTTTATCTTTTGCTCGTGGTGCAGCACTGTTATCTTTCATTGATCATTTAGGATTTGAAGTTAAGATTTATATGTAGTGCCTATCAATAAATAGCCTGTTCTCTCAGTAAGAGATAATTTTAGCAGGTTATTTATTACCATTTCTCTAACCTCTTTTGCAAAGCTGCCTGTTTGTCCCTTATTATCATTTCTCCAAACCATTACCAGGCAAAGCTGCTTGGTTTTCCCGGCCTTTGGAAAGGTCAACACCGATCAGGCCACTAAGATGGACAGATTAGTTATTTCTGGATGCTCGGTCTAATAATCTTTGATGAGTACAGGGATACGTTTGGGAACATGGCGGAAAGCATAGTGTACCTAGTAGTTGCCCCCTCTAGAAAAGTTGAGGATTATAGGACCTTATATAGCCAGATCTGATACCCTAATACTACCCACACGGGCATGGTATAAATCGACTTTTTCGATCTGGGTAGTGACTACCGGCAAGGTCGACGCGTCGGGCACTGCGGTTTGCAACCATTGTATTAGCTGACTTGGGATTTCCTTGGTTGAAGCCTTGAATGCATATCTTCGGCCTGTTCAAGGCCAGTATCTGTAGGATTCCCTGGGACCAGACGGGGCCTGTCTTTAGAGAGTCCCCACTGTGAAGCCAGGAATTACTCTCCAACCATGTATGACAAGGATCCCCCCGGCCCCTTCAAAGCCTCTCCACCCCTATACTATGAGAATCCCTGAATTCTTTGGATGAGCGTTCAGTGAGGATACCTTTATGGATTCCCTTGAATGACTTTCCAACCCCGTCAAGCAGGTTCATTGTAGGTCGCTAATTAAACAAACAAGAAAATAATGTATGGGGTTTGCCGAGTTTGGAACGGGGATCTACCTTGTGGAGTGAACCGTGAGGAGTTTGAAAAGTGAGGGGTGGAATCTATCATTACTTTAATGGCGTTCTCTTTCTATTTGTTGGATCCCACACTAACCAAATCTCCAAAGCATTAATCGCTGTTTTGATCACTGCTCACAATCCCTCATCGTTGGGCGCAGCCAGCCAGGACGGAGAACAGCGCAATAAGATCAGCCCTTAACGTCAAGTTCCCCTTCGCCTCGTTGCTTCTTTTCAGAAGCAGATTCACGGGCACTCAAAACGGCGCACTGGTTGCTGTTGCGCCTCCGATCGAGGGCGCAGGGCCGCTATCTCCGAGCGGTGGAGAAGCAAAGATTTCGGGGGTGGGCGTTGCTAACGTGGGCATGGCGGTGGCGCAAACAATTCCGACGCAGAAGTTGATGGGTGGCCGGCTGCCAGAGGGAGTCGCTGTTACCGCTGGTGGACCGGAACCTGCAACTCAAGAGCATCGCAGCCAGTGGCCAAGCACAGCCCGCACGCTATCATCTCCAATCCGGTGGACATTCTGACCTACGTGGCGCATGGCGTGTAAACTATATTCTACTGGGGACAGGCATACCCCTCGACTTGTCACGCTTCCAGTTGAATAGGGTTCTCCGAGCTGTCGCCATGCTCGTCGATAAAGCACGCCTCCACGTCCTGCGCTTTCACCTCGAGGTGTTCGGCTATCATGAACCGGAAAAAAGGCGGCGGCGTGCTGTGCATCTCGCTGCGTAGATTCTCCTCCTCCACAACTACCAATGCCAACTCGCTTGCCATGTCCTGCGTATTGTTTGCGCCACCGCCATGCCCAGGTTCGGAAGCCCACCACCGTGATCTTTGATTTTCCGTGGCTTTGAGATAGGGAGCCTGCGCCTTCAAAAAATAATGATCTTTCTCCTTGCCCTCAAAGTCCGATTCTCTGAGTTCTATACTAATGAGAATCCGACGTTTGTTGCACCCCTAAACTTGTGAAAGGCTGCACTTTTTCGAGCTTCTCGTCCTGCAGAGTTACACGCCCCGGAAATTTGGTAGTCTGTATCTTGTTTTTGGATGCTTTGCGCAGTAAGGCGATTTAACCATACCTGTAGATTGATGGTCTTATTTTTGGTATCTCCTGCCACTACCTCACCTGGAAATTGACGGTCTGTATCCTGTCTATGAACGCTTTAGACGGTATAGCATGCAACCAGGCCAGGAAATTGAGGGTGTTTTCGGCTTTTGGATGCTTTAGACGGTAAGGGCATCCAATCCTGTCTTGAAATTGAATGATATGTGTCCTGTTTTTGAATGCTTTAGACAGTATTGGCATCCAATCATTTTATAGAAATTGACGATCTGCCTCCTGTTTTTGGATGCTTTAGACAGTGTGGGCATTCAACCATGCCTTGAAATTGCCTATCTGTTTGCTATTTTTTGGTGCTTTTAGACACTGTAGGCATTCAACCTTGAAAGTTAATGGTCTGTAGCCTATTTTTGGTTCTTTAAACACCATAATCTTCTAATCAGACCTAGAAACACGAGTGGCTTTTACTTGGTTCAGTCCCAAATCCTGAGACCTGAAAATGTATGATTAGGTTGTATTTAGGTTAGTTTTAAATTGCAAAATTGTGAGTTCTGGGTGAGCTACAAAACCATGATATGGTTCAACTCTTTTGTGCCCAAAGCAGTGGATTTAATTTATTATTCCTTACATTGGCTAACAAATTTAATTTCCACTCTTAAAGATTTTTTAATTTAACAATATGTTTTCTATTTTTGGGTGCTGTAGATATTATAAGCTCGGCGAGAAAATAGATGGATCTGCAACCTATTTTTTGTGGTATTTTCACACGCTATTGTATTCTGGCATTAATTTCTTGATTACGTATTAAAATAATTTGATTTCTTTGTTTTCTCCTGAAAATGCTTTGAGAGATCTGGGCTTGCAGCCCTCCTCCTGGACATCTGAAGTAAAAGCCAAAGCCACGGGCTCTGGTAAGACACCGATTACTGCACTGTTTTTATGCATGTCATGTCTCTTTGCACAATAGAATTTTTTGATTGTTGACTACCCAGTTATCGTCAACTCTCTTCTCGTGTGTATCGTGCAGGAACGACCATCTGATGATCGTGGTACCAAAAACGGTCCGTTAACTTATGACAGGTTATTGAAATAGGAAAGATCTTAGAAGCATTAGAATCAGTTTTAATCCATTTTTCTCCAGAAGATTTTATAAAATGTCTTTGCTTCAGGACTCAGAATTCTTTAAATGAAGGTGTGAATTCTATTTTGCTTTGGATGGAAAAATCTATTATTTTATCCATTTTTCTCCAAAAGATTTTATATAACAAAAACTGTCTTTCCTTCAGGACTTATAATTCTTTAAATGAAAGTGTGAATTCTATTTTGCTTTGAATGGAAAAGTCTATTATCACACCATTAAAATGCATTCGTGTAAGCAGATAAGTGCATTTGTTATTTTTTCATGATTATGATGTTATTACGTGTTTTCTCGTTGATTGAAATTTACATAAATATACGATTGGAAATTCTTTTCTTATGCTCTCACAGTGTTAGTTTATAACTTTAGAAGTGATAACTCTATCGTATATATCGTGTCATCTTGTGGTTCAATTTGAAAGCTGAATAAAATTAAGGACATCAATTTTAAATTTTGAAGTACCGTTCCTTCAATAGAATTATATTTCGTATGGCATGTGATGTGATGTAATTTACTGTTATAACAAATTGTATGACATAATTCTAAAGTTTTGGAAATTGAGGTGATACAAAAGATTTAGTTGATTTTGAGAATTATGCATAGTTAGTCATTATTTTATAGTAATTTGAAATTATATAATTTTGAATGGATTAAAATACATACGATGCAATTTAAATTAAGTTATTATAATTTGTATGAAGTTGATTATGTTGTGTAAATGATATTGATTGAATATATAATTTTTTATTATAGATGTAAGTTTTATTTAAAAAATTACATTATTTTCTTGATATCTTTTGTACTTGTGAACATAGAACATAGATTATCTTATACTTGTACTACAATGCAAAAACATGTTAGAGTTGATGAACACCTTTTGGAGTACATAAGAATCTTTATCTTATATAAATCTCATGTTAGATTTAATGATTTTGGGAAAAAAATATGAAAGAAACAAGCAACAATATAAATAAGATGGATGTGGCTACAGTAAAATTAAGTAATTAATCTTTGAAATTTGATCTAAATTAAATGTAATCAATAGATATTATAATGACTTAGTACAAGAACTAAAAATTTATTATACATTATTTTAAAAATTATTTCAATAATAAAAATATAATGACTCTTTATCACAAGTAGATATAATGAATTTTAACGATAAAAATAATAAACATTATTTTTAACAATGATTAGATTCCTTCAAATATCTTAGAAGTGATATTTTAATTTAGAAAATAATGACAAATATCCTAAATCATAACTCTTAATTGTAATTATAACCTCTACCTAGATTCTATCAAAAAGTTGTAACCCTAATGATTATTCCATCTCTCACCCTAAGACTAAACCTAATCCTAACCATACAATTAACCCTAATTCTATTTCTAATCCTAACTCAAACCCTAATTGTACCTATAAATCTAATTCTAACCCTAATCCTAATAGTAACAGTAACCCCAACCCTAACCCTAATCCTAATTGTATATCTAACCATAAACCTAATCCTAATGCTAACCATAACCCTAATCCTAACACTAATCCTAGCTATAAACCTCACTCTATCTCTAACCCAACCTGAATTCTAAATCTATCACTAACCCTAACCCTAACTGTAATACTAATATTTATGTTTACCCTAACCCTAATAATTAAACTAACCCTAACCCTAACCCTAATCCTCATACAACTCATACAAACATTAACCCCAACCCTAATCCTTTTTTTTCTCTAACTATAACCCTAACACTAATAATAATATTAACACTATTCCCAACCCTAATGCTAATTGTATTCCTAACCCTCCCCTTCATCGCAATTCTATCTCTAATCCTAACCCTAACCCTAAGCCTACCCTTCATCTTAATTCTATCTCTAATCGTAACCCTAACCCTAATTTCAATACTAACATTAACCCCAAACCTAATCTGAATTTTACCTCTAACTCTAATTGTATCACAAATCTTAACCCTAATTGTAATTTCAAACCCTAACCCTAACCCTATTCTTAATGCTAACCACAACCCTAACCCTAATAATTTTTTGTTCCATATTGTGATGTGACTGCTACTAGTGCACACACACACACACACACACACATATATATATACAGACACACGAGAGATATCCTTCTTGAAGCGTCTATTTTTTTATTCAGTTTCTCACATAAATATGCAATAAACACCTAAAAAAAATATCTCGACATAGTTTTATATATATATATAATGTAAACACATTACTCAAAAGCATATACATTTAATGCATTCAAAAGAAAAACCTTATAAATCTAAACGCGTGATTAAATTTTTAAATATATATTGATAGGAAAGAAAACGGAAAAGTGTTACGATGTGGACTTTTCACCCTTACAATATGAAAAGGGAAGTTTTTGAACAGCAACGATAACAAAAACAAACCCCTAGCATCGATGTTATGCCGTGAGGACAAAGATAAGACTCTACAGGCACAAGTGCTCGGGGCCCTAACACGTATCATGATGGCACCATTTCGTCGAGAACGAAAGATTCATGCGTGGGATATTTGCATTAGATATTCTGTGACAGGTACTGGATGTTCCAACTACCCATCTTGACATTATTCGTAAGCGAAAAGACTGAGCAATAGGGTGTGAGAAGACAATGACATCATTATTATGACAGTTTCTCGTTATTATCGGGATTGATAACACTTTGATTTGTATTTTTATGATTTATTATGATGTTCTCGCATGGTTGGGAATCCGACTTATCACTGTCTACATATTCATCCGAAGCCCAAAATTGTCTTAAGCGGGAAAATGGTGTTTATCGATATTGCCATTCCGCATGTTATGCAACGCGGCCTTCCCACGTGGAGAAGAGAATTCTCGGGGCATACGCAAAGGTTGGTCATATTCCTAATGGTAGGGTCCCATGCCGCTTCCGCGTTAAAAAACTTTAGCAGCTAGGGGCTTTTTAAATTAGCAGTCATATTTTTCATAAATACATCGTAAATATATTTATTTAAAAAATTTGAGAGATATTAATATATATTTTTAAAAAATCATATGAAATTAATGCATTTCGACAATAATTATTTTAAAATAATTTTGAAAATATTATGTTTATTATTGAAATTAAAATTTTGATGTGTAAATAGATATCAAATTTAAAGTAAAATATGAGCGCACAAACCAAGAACACTTGAACAATGATTGAATATGCCTATCTGAATAGAGAGAACACAAGTTGTACTTGGTGTTTAACTATAACAAATATGATCCAAGAACATATACTAAGTGAACAATATGAAGGCTTGTTGTCATTATAGAATGTTTCTCAACATAAATAAAAATAAACTTTTTTTGTTCTTAATTAAATGTCTAGCAATATGTGTGTTCTTTTGGGATAAATTTTAGAAATGTTAAAAAGGAGGAAAAAAAGATGTGTAACTATATTATATTTTGTTGGCTAAGTAATTAGTATACAATTTTATTCCTCTTTTTCACCTACAATTAAACTTATAATTTCTAAATTAATTTGTTCCATTATTTAAGGAAAAGATTTCATATTATACATTATGTTTAAAATAAATTTTCATGTGATCACCTATTTGTGTAAAAAATAAGTAATAGATCATGAAGTTAGTACAAGATGGTGCATACTCATCCCATAAAATTTGGAAATAAGCCTCAAAACATGGTTTCTCTTGATAAAATTTGAGAGATGTAGAGGAATAGTGAAAGAAAAAATGAAGTTAACTTGTAGTGTCGAAAATTGCACACCCTTGCAATTTCACGTTGCATTATGTCTTCAATTTAGCCTTTTGATGTAAAACAATTTATTTATAAAACACAAGCACTTAAATCTCCTATCTCTAGTAATTTCATGATGTTTTTATATTTCTAAGTCAGAAAATTTTAGATAGGAGCTTTATGTGTGAACGTTCGCATGATGCACTAACATCTTGTGAAAATTTACAATTCTAGTGGTTGATGGAGCATTCCCTTCCCATGAGTAGTTTGGAAGTAATTCTCTTGCATGTAGTCACATTAAATAAAATACTTTAGATTTTCCATTTTGAAAAAAAGGAAGTTGATTTTTGTTAGAAATAGGATCGCAGAGTAATATGTACAATTAAATTAATACAAAAATATAATATAGAATAACACAAAAACAAAGATATATAAGAATAAAATCTCATGATTAGCAAGTAATCATCCCAAAGAGGTCACTAGAAATGTTGTCACTTTGTGCCTCCCCTTTATTTTCTCATAAGTTTTAAATGATCCAATTTTAATGGGTTTATCATGCTCAAATATGCATCTAGTAGTTGTAGTCTCCCTTTCCCAAACGTTAGTTAAATACCCATTTGAAAAATCCCCAAAGTGGCTAAGTCTACATCCCCTTTCTTCCTTTGGTCCTATTTGAACCTCATATTTTCCAAGGGTATTTGGACTAGTCTTTTGTTCAAAGTTCCTTACCTTTCCCCTACTTCTCATTTCTTCCTTTGGTCTTGTTGGAACCTTAGATCCCCCAAGGAAATTTGGACCAAGTCCTTGGTTCCAAGTTCCTTACATTTCCCCTACTTCCCCTTTATTCCTTTAGTCACATCAAAAATTTGGGTCCCCTAAGGAAATTTGGACCAAGTCCTTCATTCCAAGTTCCTTCCCTTTCCCTTTTCTTCCTTTGGTCCTATAAAAACTTCACATCCCCCAAGGACATCTAGATCAAATCCTTGATTTCTAGTTCCTTCCCTTTCCACTGCTTCCCCTTTCTCCCTTCAGTCCCATCAAAATTTTGGTTCCACCAAGGAAATTTGCACCAAGTCCTTCATTCCATGTTCCTTCCACCTCCACAACTCTCACTGCTTATCAAATTTTCATCTTTTGACCCAAAAAAAATCATTAATGTTGCATCAACTCTCTCAACTACCAAATTTAATTTGTGGAGATACATAAAAGATTTTAGATTTCTTTTATATATTCCAAGCACAAAAAGTGGCACTATTCTTCATTTATTGATTGCATACTACCTTTTTATACAAGACCATCCCTAACATGTTTTTGTAGTGAATTTTGTTAGGATTTTTATAGTTTTTATCCATGGATTCATCAATTTGGAAGCATGGTGTGGATGTGAGGGTCATTTTTGTATGATTTCAACTTTAGTTTTAAGATGGACACATGTTTGTGCATGATTTGTAGAGTCGTGGCTAGGATTTTTCCTCTACCACATGTCCCCTCTTCTTCCATGACCTTTATATGAATAAAATATGCTTTTGTGCTAATTGTGAAGTTCTTCCCTAAGTTTTCTCTAGCAGAATTATGCAACCTCTACATTTTACAAATGTAAAATTGGATTTTATGCCTCTATGTTGATAAAAATAACCTTTTTTACCTCTTCTTAGTGCTTGTATCTTGTGTAATGTTTGATACATTTGTACATGCTTAATCTATTATCATATTTTTTAGGTTGTATAATTGCTCTAATTTTTTGTGAGTGTTGATTGTGGGTAATATCTACCCCTTTTATGATATTTCAGACCCAACCTTCATGTTTTCTTATAAAATTGATAAAACAAAAAACTATGTTACAAGCTTATTTTATGATTTTGTTGAACCCCTATGCAAAATATATGGTAGGAAGACACACATTATGATCTTGTTGTATCACCACCCCTTCATATTCTTATATTCTCTCCCCTTTTCTTCATGCAAGCTAATAGCATAGGATTAGCTTTGGGTTGTTTGGTATTGAGTTGGATCAACAACCCTACATCTAGATTAGAGAGGAAGTCTACTTTATTTGATGACCTGATGAGACTCACTGTCTCAGAGCAAGAGACATGATAATTATAATGAGAAAGAAGAATATGAGCTACTATGAAGAAGCATCCAAAATATGTTGTTGTTTTAGTACCTTTTTTGCATAATTAACCCTTCACACAAACTTTGAACAAACTTCATTTTCAACATACTGCTTTATCACAATTCCTTCATCAACTTCACAAATGAATTGATCTTATATATATCCTTTACAAAAACACAAAACCTTAATTAGGTTAGCTCCAAGATAACTTTTTAGAAGAAACATTTGATATCACACTGGTTGGCCCCAAACATATATAATATTACAAGAAAAATATTTACAAATTAACACATGGCATTATAGGACCCAAACACAACATAACACATCCTCCCAAAAAATTAATTAATCAGGATCAACTGCAGATAAAGGAAACAACCTTGTTGGCCCAAACAACATCAACCCTACTAAAACTTTCAACTTGTTAACTTTACACCACCAAGGAGAAACCAAAAACATCATGTGGATAAAGATGAAATAATTTTAGTCCATGCATAATGTCTCTTCAAAATTTTCATGAAGTTTTTTATCATCAAATATTGGTGCAACTAAAGAAAACTACTAAGAATACCAAAACAAAGTATTATAGACAAATTGTATCAAACTTTCATTTGAAAAATGATCTTGTGGACCACCAAAACTCCTAAAGCTACATAGTAGTATGCATTAGTCATCATTGATTATGTGTATAGGACTGCAAGGATAATACTTCACTTCCAAAGGAATGCAAAGCTTTCCAACAATCCTTCAACATTATATTCCATAGACCGAAACACTCTCAACTATAAATCATACTGTGAAAGGTGTAAAGAATTGAACTCTTGGAAATAGAACCTTGACAACTCAATGATCTTATTTTCTGAATGTCAAGACAAAAAATCATTCTATGGAAGGATGTAGACCAAAAAAATGGATTTACATCATAGTGAAAATATTTTATAACTTATCATTTTGTGTGGTATACCATTTAATAAGGATGATATCAATGTAAAATTTTTGTAAACATATCAAAACATGTGTTCCATCCTCTATATCAAGCTTGGGTCACCATTTTCCACATACAACATTGTAGACTAGCACCACCACATATCAAGTATACAACAACTATGTCCAGAGTATAGACACACTTCAAAATACACATTTAACATCAATGATAGCTCATAATGAGTTGACATCAATGAAAAAACCTATTTCCAACACTTCCCACCTTTTGTTTTACAATTCAAGCTTAGATACTACTACAATTTTATTTTATTTTTATATGCAATTATCCTCATCAATTATCTATTTTAAGTACCATTTTAGATATTTATGTTTAACTAGGTCTAGAATAGCTACAAAGTGATCAATTATTCAATTGAACTAATATGAGACTCTAATCTCTCATTAATATCAATAATCTACTTATGGAGCATGTCATTCTATAATACATCTCTAGGGGAAACCATGGTGATCTTGTTTTTCAACTAATGTAAACACTAGTTAAATTGAAGCATATGTTGAGTGGTTTCTTCCTTAGTTTGTGTTAAATATTTAATAGTGGATAGTTAGGAAGTCAAATGTACAAAATACCTAGGTATATTCTTATTAAAAATATTAGGTAACTTGGTCTACTACAAATTTTGATCTTCTTATGCTTTAGTATATTCATCCTTTAGGTGGTTTATCTCCTAATTCTAGTGATAATTATTTAACATTTGTGTATTGTATATAATTTTTCCCACATGGAAAATAACAGTCCATCTTGGTGGAATCATGCAGACAACATAGTTGATATTGTCAAATGCCATGTCACATAATTAACTCAAAATTATAATTGACATTGTCACATGCAAACACCATAGTTGGTATTGTCATATTTCATCACATAGATGGGATTTTCCTCTACATCTAGCTACATAATACTAACTATGTCAAAATTATGTGATGATCCACTTTCCTCTTCATTATATTATGTATGCTTTCCTTATTCCCCTTATGAAAAAAGGGTACCTCTCGCTTGTGTTGAATGTGTTCTTTTATTTCTCTAACATCTGAATGCATCTCCAATGAATAAGTGATCTTTCATTGTTTAATAAATTTCTAGTAAATCTATTTATTTGTAGTCTTGGGAGTGGATTTAATGGAAACCTTAATTTCACAGGAACTTACTTAAAACAACTCCAACTATTTCTAAATCAAGAAAGTTACATGAAAATCATATTTATAGAGCTATGTTATGTGGGAAACATTTTATAGAGCTATTTGCATGATACTTACATTCAAGTAAATAAAATTACAAAAAAAAAAAATTTCAATTCCATAAAAAAAAAGAATTGATTCAAATTTTGCATATAGTTCATGTAGGTCAGGGAAAACTTTAAGAAATCACCTCTCGACAAAGGTGTAAAATCATAGCAAATCTTGTATACTTCTCGATAAAAATATTAATTTTAGTGGAATTTTTTTTCATTTTTTATGAAAAATAATAATGTCCATTAGCGAATCTTTTCGAATCACTAGAAGTCTGTGGAAAATCCTCGCGAAATGCAATTTTTTTTAAAACCACTAAAATTTTTCCATTGGCGATTAAAATCTATTTTCAAAGCAATAAAATATTTCGATTGACAAATTAAACCTATTTTCAAACTAAAAATAATAATTTTGTTGGTGATTAAAACTTTTTTTCAAACTAAAAAATAAAATTCATTAGTGAATTAAACCTATTTTCAAATGATTAAGAAAAAAACATTGGCGATTTAAACATAATATCAAAATAATAAAAAAAATGTAGTGGCTAAGTGTCAGTGCAAATTTTCCTAACCTTAGTTGCAAGTCTTTCTTGGTCATCTTTGTAGTCAGTGGGTCAGAGGTTTTGAAAACTTTGAAACTTCAGACTTTTGTTCTAAGGTTCCAAGTTTTAGTGACCATACGACATTATGGACCATGACCGTTCGATGAATTTTTGATGGACGACTATAGTTGCATTCCAGAAGTATATCTTTCAAGCACTAGATATGCAAATTGAAACCTCCAGAATTACACTAGAACCATTAGATTTTCATAAATCAATGGTTGAGATTTTATTAATTATTTAGGTCTGTCGGTCATCCTGATCTTGTTTACTGTTTAATATTGCCTAAGTCAAACCAAAATATTTTATGACAAAGCCTTCAATCTTAACTCTTTAATCTTGAGGGTCGAGTCTTGTCAACCTAGCAATGTCCCAATTTTAAATTATGCACATGCATAAAGTTTGTTTTAAAAGAGGGATCATTCAATGAAGTTTTGATGGACGGCTATAGATGCATTATGGAAGTAAATCCTTGAAGTACTAGACTTACAAACTGAAACCTCCAAAATAACAATAGAACCGTTAGATTTTCAGAAATCAATGGTTGACATTTTATTAATGATTGGTTTAAGAAATCAACATATAGTTTCAATCATAAGTGAGTGAAATTTATTGTGACTTATTAGCTAGGACATTGATAATCATTAAGGTAAAATGAGACATTTAATTCTCTCTTTTCAATGCATCAAAGTACTCTACCTTTCATTTATTCTATTGAGATTCTCAATTTTGCTATGGTACTAGGCAACAACACAGATTAATATCATATGAATAGCCAAAGTGATTGATTGGATAACTTTATATTGAAAACTACATGATGTACTATAGAATCATAGATGATGATGTCAATAATCCAGTGATTTTGACAATTGACAACTTGTGTGGCACTATTGATTTTGACAATTGACAGCTTGTCAACTTAAGCTATAGTTTGCAACTTTGCACATGTAGCCAACTTGAGGTACCGATTAAGTTGGATTTTTGGTTTGCGTGAATCACAATTATTACTAAGTAGTCAGTAGTAATTATACACAACCTCAAAGCTCACACGTGACACGTGTGAGGTGTACAAGGTACTAGGTTGGTAATGGCACTTTTGGCAACACTTTTGGCCCATAAATAAGGATAATGAGCACAACTAAAATCATTCATTTAATTCTCATAAGGGTTTTCATTTTGTAGGGTTAATAACTTAATAAAGATTCAGGAAGAAGATGATGCGGTATTATTGGGGATGCTCTAAATTCTCCTGCCTCCAGTTATGTAGTTACAAAGTAAAAGACCAATTTCCTTCAAGTTCAGAATGGGTGGAATTGGAAAGAAGTCAAGATTTGGTTCACTTGACTTCTCAGACAGGTTTTGAACCAGGATGAGGAGCTCTGATGGACATAAGTGGTATCCCGATGCATGGGGCCTGCAAGTAGAAGATGGGAGTAGTTTTACTACCCCTCATTGTTTGCATGGTTTCCTAGGAAATTCCCATGCATTTAAGTTCAGTGCTCATCTTCTGCACCAGTCTAGTTCTAAAAGGAGCTAAGTACATTTTGTATCTTCATGGCTCCCATTTCCCTAGTTTGATCAGGTCCCCTTTCCCCATGCATTTATTTTTCAGAGCGTATGGCTGACTCGATAAATCCCATGTGTTAATTTTCAAAGCTCATGGTTGACCCGAAAAGTTTCATTTATTTTCAAAGATACATGTATCACATTTACGTTTTCAACTTTTCACCAGCGGTCCAACAGAGTTGCAGAAGCTTGGTGCTTATGCTTACATTTATATTTGTACTATGTATTAATGTAATAATGTGACATTGTAATTCAGTTGTAATAAAATAAATGGTTGTGCTATTAATGTGACATTGTAATTTATTTTATTAAGTCCTTTGCAAGTTAAGTGCTATTAATGGTTGTGCAATGTGCTATTAATGTGACATTGTAATTCATTTTTTTTAGGCCTTTGAAATGTTAAGTTTCTGGCCCCTTGGCCTTGATGTCAATCCTAGCGCATTAAACTTTAAAGAAAATTTAAAACACATGTTTTAAAGAAAATTTAAAGCAAACTTAAAACACATGTTTTAAAGCAAATTGAAAGAAAATTGAAAGCACATGTTTTATGTTTATTATTTATATCATAAATTACTCAACCGTTCGATGAAAATTTGATGTATGGTTGTAGTTGCATTTCGGAATGAAATGCACAGAGCACTACGCTTGCAAACTTAAACCTCCAGAATCACCCTATAACCGTTAGATTAATGAAGATCAACTGTTTAGAATTTGTTGTCAATGCAGGAGTAGATCATTGATTTTAATGGCTTGCTTTAAATGTTGTCAGCCATGCATATTGTACTACCTAATTATGTACTATGTAGTTCGTAAGTAATGAGTAGACGTTTCGGTGTCATTCAGTATGCTCATTATAGTGCACCACCTCGTTCTGGGTTCCACAGTTCCACTTCCAACAAAGCCATTCCAATAACCCAGTTCAAGCTTCAACATAGTTTCAACTTCAAGAATCAAAATTCAAAATCTGGGTAAGTTGAAGAATTTTTGTGGCTACGTTTCATCGTTTGACATTTCTTAAAATCTTATTTTGTCAAACTTTGAAGTTTAGGTTTAGGGTTAAGAGGCTTAAGAATTAAGAAAAAATAAGGACTAATAGGGAATTCACAATTTTCATATTGTTGATTGTATCAACATGTCTACCACCAATACCACTAGAGTAATGTCAGATAAAAAACTCCATTATGCAAAATTGCTTAAAACCCCAAGTTTCATTGATGAATACCATGATATTTATGATCCCGAAACCTATGGTAGGCGTACCTCAGAACTTAGATTTTCATCTGAGAATAAGATTGTAAAGCAAGTGCAAGTTAATAGTATTAGTGCACCATGGGTAACTGGATTAGGGCACATTATGTTACATGAGGTTTTCCCTTTCCCATAATTTATCATGGTTTGTGCCCTAAATTATGATGATAACAAAAGAGAAATTGTTAATAAAGATAACAAAGAAGAATTGTTATCCATTAATGTAGAAGAACTTGGAAAAGTGTTGGCCTTGGGGTTTACAACCAAAGAATTTGGAAATGTACACATTGACCTAGAAAAGCTTGCTAGTGATTATGAAGCAGTGGATGAAATGGAGAAATATTCTTTCTTAAATAGAATAGTTTAGGATAGAAACAAATTGAAAGGTGATCATAAGCCTTCTTATGATTTGGATATTTTTAAACCATGGGTTCAGGTTAATATTTCCATGCTAGCATTTTTCCTCGAACTAGATAGCAATTTGGAAGTGGATGCATGCCTCCTTGAAATGGTGTATAATATCCATTATGGTGTTCCATATGCCAAATATAATTTTATTGAGAACATTGTAGAATCCATGCATAAACAATTTTTATTGATTAAAGGAGGTTCTACCAAGACATTTAGGTTCACAACCTACTTGTGCTATCTTTTTCTATTCAAATTTAGAGGAATGTTTCAGATTAACAAGCTTTAGACTCAACCCTATGGTAATAGTAATCCCAAGAAAAAGAAAATGGCTCCAGTATATGAATGGACCACTGTTATAAGGTTGCATAATTCTCAAAGGAATTACAGTCATTTTGTAGACTGCTTTTTGGCTCCATTGCATCAAGAAATTACAAATAGTCTAATGCCTAGATTACCTATGTCATATAGAATCTGCATTCAAGTGGGAAAAGAAATACAATTGGATGATTGTTACTTAATGGAATAATATAAGTTGTGCTAAGATTTTATGGATTAGAAGTACAACGATACAAACTTCCAATACATGTGATAGAAAGGGTTTTTTCTTTGGAATATGTAAGGTAGATGCCGAGTACTGATGAAAGACACTTTAGCGGTCAAGGGAAGAAGACCTTATTTCCTTCTTTACCTTTTTTAATATGGAAGATGACATTCAAGGGAAAAGAATTTAGTGTGGCACATGATCTTTTAAATTTTTTTGATTTTGATGCTATCTGTCACTAGTAGTATGATCTATGTGACACCATTAAATCAATGATTGTGCTCAATAAGAATGATGGAAGTAGAATTCAACATCAAAGTAAACCCTTGCTTGAAAACTTGAGAAACAAGGATTCTTGGGATGAGGTCAAAGTAGCAATGAAGAAAAGTGTTGCTGAGAATGGTATTTCTTTTGAGCAATTGTTAGCAAAAATTATGGCATTGCATCGAAAGATAATTAGGAGGTACACCAATTTTTATGAAAAAATTCATAAACCATCTAGTAGAGTAAAATGTCAGATTCTCTAGAGAAGGAAGTTACAGAAAAAAATTGGTCACGATAAAAAATTACTACCTTTTGGTCTATGAGGAAGGACCTAGGTGATCCAAGAGCTCTTGTAGAGTATGGAGATAATGAAGAAGATCTTGAGTTTAATAGATTATGGAATATAGAGCATATGAATGAACAAGAAGATGAAGAAAGTGATGATTATAGGAAAGAAGAAAGCCATGTCAATTTCAAACTTGGTTTAAGTGAGGCCACAAAAGAAGCATTTACTATAGGAGCAGCCATAGTTGAAAAAATGGGTTATGAAGATGGTCCTTTGGGGTCCCAAAAATAAGGCCCTTGGATGGTAATAGATGCAGAGCGTAGAAAATCAGTTGATAAATATGGCCTTGGGGTTGGAGGTAAAAAAGTAGACCTTAGAGGGTATACAGGTGAATTTGTTAGAGCTTCAAGTTTAAATCCTCATCCTCATGGTCAGACATAATCACAACTAGGACATGCCTATGGTGGAGGGCTTAGTGCAATTGGAACTGCCTCTGGTGGCAATGGTATGGGTAGTAGTACTAGTAGTGGTCAACATGTGCTACAACAACAAATTACACACAAGAGGACAACACAATATACCACATAAACACCAGACGATCAAGGCATACAAAAGAGGCAAAGGATTTTGATAGGTCCAACTCCAAGTCACACTACCAGTGGATCCACCACAAAGAAGTTATTTCTAGGAACTCCCCCAATGCCAGTTAGTTTGACGATGAAATAATTAGAAACTACAAGTACTCCTATTCCTTTTCCATTCAAGCATTACATTGTTCCCGCATCCCTAGGTTTTGATTACATTGAAGAGTTTAAAAATAAATCAGAATTGAATAAAAAAGAAAAAAACAACTGATGGAGAGTGCATCTGCTCTAACTTTAGAGCCTACAACAACCATGGTATTACCCACATTTGACACAAGTAAATAAATCATGGAGTACACAATTCTTGTTCCCACGGTTCAAAACAAACCAGCAAATCAGATGGCTCCATCTGAATTCGAGGTGAACAATTTTCAATTGGATTTTTCTAGACTCAGAAATATTGACAAAATTAATGTATCAAAGAAGAACAATGAATTGGTGTACACATCATTGCTAAAGCAAGATAGAGAGAAAAAAAGGTTGTAGAATCAAATTAAAAAGTTATAGGAAGACCTAGCAAATGAGAAAGCAAAGAGGAAAACAATAGATAACAAGAACATTGAATTAGAAAAAAGAATTAAAAAATCTGCCTTAACATTAATAAGAAAATAGGATAAGCATAATGAGACTATAGTGAATGAACTGAAGCAAAGGCTAGATGAAAGCAACAAGAAATATGGTGAGGAAAAATCCAATTCAGAAAAATTAAGACTAAGCATTACAAATGGAAATGCATAGTGGGAACAAAAATTGGAGAAGAAGAGGAAAAGAAATGAAAGATTGGAGGCAGAGCTACTAGAAGCAAAAATTGAAATTAAGTCTTATCAAAATAAGTTATCTTCATTTTGTAGAGAAACAATGAGGCATATGAAACAAAAGATCTGGGATGAAATAATGTAGGGGATTGATCATTTGTGTAACATGTTTCAATTGATTGATGCTATCAAACAACATCATAAGAAGCTCAACAAATATTTAATGGAGAACAAAAATGTGTTGGCATTAGAGAAATCAACAAATCAAATTCAACAAATAGTATACAAAGCAAGTGACAATGTTTTGAAATCAAAAGGGATTACTAATATGCTTGTTACATCAATGACATTGTCATCTGCTATTGAAAAGTGTTTGAGAATGCACGAAACAGAGAAATATTTGCATTTGGCTGCAAACAAGATGAATAAGGTGGATGAAAATTTAAGGAACTTCACATAGCTTGGTTTACAGAGGCTTTTGACACAAATGAGCTATTCGTTGGATGGAATGATTTCTAAAAGAATGTGGAGGATGGAAGGAAGATAATTGATTTGGACTAGTTTCCTCAGAACCCAGATGTGGTGATCTATTTGGATTCCATCAAACCATTGCTAACCCTGAATGCAAAATTGATTGAGAATCCAAGGCAAGTTCCAATTTGAATCATGAATTGTTAACAAATCTTCAAATCAAACAACATCAGTTAAAGAACAAATGAAAATTCCAACACCTGAAGAGTGGAAGTTGCTAGAAAAGGTGATGCGATGATTTAATTTTTGATAATATGAGTTTCCAAGTTCCAACTCAACTTTGTGCAAAGTTGTCTTTGAGCAGGATTTTGCATTGCCAATGCCTCTATGTATTCCTTCATATGATAATCAATTTAAAAGCTCAAATTCAAACTTCAATAATCTGTTGATGCTCAATTATCTGTATTATTTATTATATATCATTTGAAGAAAAATTCTGGTAGTGGTTTCAACTTCTAGATACACTTTAAACGATTGTTGATGTTCATTGTTGTATATACTATAATTAATACTATTGTTAATATGCTACTAATACTATTCACACATCAATACTCAATCTCCTTGACTACTTAGCAGATCTATCCACCAAACATTTATATGAATTCATGCTTTAATGATTTAATCAAGGTACTTTAACTGGTTCATTAAACTAGAGCCATAATTAAAACATGCATCAATGCATATTGCATAATATTAATGAAAAAGAAGATTAATGAAAGATCATTGATCATATTTCATTAATAATTCATGTAAAATGTTACAGCTAGAGAGACAATAGAGTCAAAATAAGGGAGAAAAATAGGCTTAGTCGCTATTCCTCAGAGTTTTATAACCTTGTCGCGGATTTCTAAATTGTCATAACTTCCTGATTCCCTGACTTGGTTGATGGTTCACTTTGTTGAGTTGCAAGTCTTTCTTGGTCATCTTGGATCACTGGGTCAGAGGTTTCAAAAACTTTGAAACTTCAAACTTTGGTTCTAAGGTTCCAAGTTTCAGTGACCACACGACATTATTGACTTATCTTGCCTTTCAAAGGTGTTGTCAGCTGACACCTCATTGAATGTTATGTACAAAATAATATAAAATATAAAATACAATATAAAATTTAAAATATCACAATTTCATGGAATACAACATAAAATATCATCAACTATAGTTTGACTTTGGAATATGATTCATGAAGTGCAATATAAAATAAAATATCATGAATTGCAATGATTCACAATTTCATTGAATACAATATAAAATATCATCAACTATAGTATGGAAAAATGGAAACTGATCCATGAAGTGTAGTATAAATACCTAAAAGTTTCTAATTCTCTTCCATTTCCCAAACGGCGTTAGGGTCCTCAAACTGATGTTCATCATCAGATAAAGTAAAAGAGTAATCTTGAATTTGATTCCAAGTCTGCTCTTCATTTTCTTCGGACTGTGTCTCAAGTTCAACATTCATTGTGTCATTTTGTCAATGTCATCTATCCGAGTCCTATTGCCACTACTAGTGCCACTAGTACTAGCCTTTGGAATTGGAGTGTTGCACAAACCAATCCATCTTCTTTCACATGTGGACCTCCAGATTGCGAGTTCCCTTTCAAAAGGAAAATTTTTGACATTATACGCATTTCCTTTCATCCTCAAGTAATTTTCCAAATTCTTGTCTAGTTTGTTTCTTAACTTTGATTTCAAAAACCCCAATGTACTGAAAACTCTCTCATCCTCCACCGACCCCAATATCATTGTTTGGTCCATAAATCAACAAGTTTGAAATATTTTGATATCAAACCACACAATATTTCAGTCTGACCTAAGGTTGTCCAAACCTTTTTTATTGATCCTAGTTCAAAGGCCTTGTCCTTGCTTATGGATTTATGCTAGTCCTTCATAGCTATTGAAAAATTCCTACATTGTTTTCAAAGCTTAGCTTCATCTAAAATTCCTTCTATTTTTTGCTCATTGTATGTTATAGTTTTTGAAAAGTGTTCAATCAATATTTTTACTTGAGAATGAAAATATGTTGCGTTATCTTAGTTTTCTCAAAATTGAGGATACACAATACTCATGGCTTGAACAAGTATTTCATGTCAAGGGAATCTTTCACAAATCTCTAAGGATAGAGATTTTGCAATTTCCTTCAAATTATCACCAATAGATTTAGCAATGCCTTGAAAATATTTTGCGTTAACAACTAATTCTCTAGTAGAGCGTTTGGCTATCTTACATTGGTACATTTGTATCTCATATCCATGTACAAAGATGCATAAGTGCCCGCTTGCATTAAACTATAAATAATTATCAGGATCATTCAAATTAGTAATTTTTTGCCACATGAAATAATTTGGGCCATCTTGTGTTAGATCTAGATATAGATGATCGAGGGCCAAGCATGTATGTTTACGTAGATTGGCATATTCATTAATATACATAGTTTTGTCTTGGGCTTTCTTCACAAGCTCTTTCATCACATCCAACATGGGGAGAAGACTAGTTAAAGTCAAGAGTGTCTCTATATCGCTTAACCTATGTAAGAGGTTAGGAGCTTTGTCTACTATGCTATGATGCTCATACATCACTCCAATCAAGAATTGATATTTTGAAAGAACTCGTTGTGTTGGTCCATGCAAGGAGATCCATCTGGTATTGACATCCTTGAGAAGCTTGTTTCCTGGTGTTATTCCCTCAGGAAAGTTTTGAAATTATTTGAAATGTTTAGGACTTTGGCAAAAGTATGTGTGGATCTTGCAGACTAGATTTTTGACTTTTGATACTATAGGAAACTTGCTTACAATTTTGAATGCTAAATTCATTTTGTGGGCCATGCAGTGAATGCCAAGCATGTATGGTGCACAAGTAGTTTGTAACTTCATGCAAACATCGGTCCTTTGACCTTGCATCATTGTAGCTCCATCAGCTCCTACACACACCAACTTTTTGGCAATTGTCAACTCATCCATACTTGCAATTTCATTCAAAGATTTCTTGACTAGTTCAAATATATTTTGTGATGTTGAACTGTCCTTCATTTTATGAACACAGAGAATATGATCTTGGCGAATATGTTGTTGTATAGTATACAAATGCATACAGACCCAAGAAGTATTGTTTATCGCAGTAACTTCATCTAAAGATAATGCAATGAAATTTGCCTCTTTTAATTTAACCTTTAAATCTTCCTTTTCCATTGCAACAAGATAGTTTTCCCATTCCCATCTAGTGTTTACTGACCAATGTGAGTAGGGATAGTGAGGAACATTCAAAAAAGATAATAAACTAGAATGTTCTGGGTAGTATTTCATAGGATGCCCTCTGGACAAAATATGAAAAATAATTGTCATTTGAACAGTTTTTGACAGATTTGTTGCTTCCATTGTTTTCCCAAATTGAGCATCAAGTGTACCTTTACATGCACCAAGCTTCAATAGTTTTTGGTGATGCACTTCATAATTCGCGACATACCTAACATGAAGACATTCTTCCTTTGATTTCCATCGTACGACTAATTGTTCCTTTCTGTCTATGTTTTTTTTTATAAAATTTACCGATATGCTTTTCTAGTGTCAATCTTTAGTTGCAACGTCTCGTCTCTTCCACATTTTTGAGTACAAATAGTACATTTGGCCAATTTTACATTTTCAATATCATTTGATTTTCCCACTGGTTCAATGAATGGGTACTTGGACAACCAACCAAGTTGACAACTCCTTGTCATTTCCCACTCATGCCTCCTTTTTGGTTTATTTTTCCTTTTCTTGCTACCAACATCATCATCCTCATCCAAGTCAATTATCTCATTCTGGCTAACTGGTCCAAGGGTATCACTTGGAACATCTTCTGTTGTATTGCTATCCTCATTTGATACATTTTGATTTAAATCATTGACAATATCAACTTGACCTTCTAGTGGCGGTGAGGTATTGGAAATGCTACCAATATTTGGTGGAAGAGTTGATGATGTAGCTCCATCTTGAACTGATGGATAAGAAGCTTTGGCAATTCCAAAGTAAGACTGTATGGCACGTCTAAGTTTTTTGTGTTTTGATGGCCTCTCAGTATCTTCACCACCTTGAGGAGCGGCATGAGTCTCTTCACCACCCTGAGGAGCAACAAGAGTCTGAGGAGCAGTAGGAACCTTACCACCCTAAGGAGCAGAAGGAGTCTTAGAAGTGGCAGGAGTCTCTTCACCACCCCGAGGAGTGGCAGGAGCCTTACCCTTGCTACTCAAGTCGCTCAACATATTGATCTCTAATTTTCTTGACATATTCATCTCTCACTTTGAATGAAAACTGGAAAAAAAATGTCTTCTTGTTTAAGGACAAAGAAAAATAATATAGATCCCATTCCCTACTCAATATCATCTTTAAAACTGAAGCAAGAATGGAAAAGAGATAAAGAAAATTTATTATTATAACTAATAACACTATGAAGAAATGATCACTCACCTTCAAGTCTACGTTTTCGGCTTTGGCCGACTTCTGAATAAATGACACTTTTAATTGTACTTATTTTTGTTCAAGGAATGGATTAATAATATTCCTTTCAATGATTTATCAAAGATTGTGTGAATGGAAATGCAATAGGAATTCATAAGTAGTGTGATAAGTGTTCTTTAAATATGGTGCAAAATCACATATCAAATTCAATACCATGGAATAAAATATAAAATATTTGGCTTTTCCTAAACTTAGTCACTAGTCCTCAAAGTTATATAACCTTGTCGCGGAGTTCTAAATTTTTATAACTTCGTGATTCCTCGACTTGGTTGATGGTTCACTTTGTTGAGTTGCAAGTCTTTCTTGGTCATCTTTCTACTAAGTACTCAGTGGATCAGAGGTTTCAAAAACTTTGAAACTTCAAATTTTGGTTCTAACTTCTAAGGTTCACTTTGTTCAAGCAAGAATGGAAACGAGATAAAGAAAATTTATTATTATAACTAATAACACTATGTAGAAATGATCACTCACCTTTTAAGTCTATGTTTTCAACTTTCACTGACTTCCAAATGGAGAAGTAGAACCTCAGAACTGAACAAAATGTGTAAGAATAAATGACACTTTTGATTGTATTTATATCAATCCCTGATTCCATATTTGGTGAATTCTGTAGGATTTTTAAATGGTATATTAAATATTTGGTGAATCCCATGTGCTTATACAACAATACATTGTAATTTTCAAGGCAAAATGTGTTCTCAAATGTAATTATTTTTTAATGTTATTGGCGAAATAGGTCCTCATGAGCAACTATTTATAAATTTTAATTGGAAAAATGAGTCTTCACAAGCAACTATTTGTAATTTTTAATTGGTGAATGAGTCTTGATACAATTTTTTTTAATAGTATTGGCGAATATGTAGGTGTTTTATTAAATGCTTTCAGGATTCTAGGTGAAAATATTAGTTGGTCCAATTGAAATGCATAATTTGACAATGGCGAATTTGTTCCTTAAATATGCCTCATAAAAAAACTCATTGGTGAATGGACATGCATTGGACCTATAGTTCATAAAATTTAGGCGATTTGGACAACCTGTTGGGTGCGAGAATTCACCAATTTCGACTTGGCCGATTCCTAGAATTTTCCACTAAATTTTTCCCTCATGTAGCTAGCCATAACAATTTGTAAGCAAAGCAAGTATTCCATAAAATGGATCCCATTTGAATTAATAAATATTAATAGATAAAAAGGATTTTTTGAAACTTTATATTAAATTAAGGGTGTAAGAGTGACAACATATTAAATCAAAGAATTTTCTTCTTCATTCCCTTTTTAATTTTCACCAATTTGTAGGTTGTATTTAATGGGAATATGTTAATCAAAATAATGCTCCACTCAAACATAATATAAACAAGATTTGAATGATCATGTAACCTTAATTTTTTTATTTTTTATTATAAAATAAAAATAATTTTATAAGTTTTATTAAGTGAATTGTGAAAATTTTAGTCAATTATAAGTTCTTATAAATAAATATTCTTATTAATTATTTAATAAATTCTTGTGTTGGTTGACTTGGTCCTTTGTCGATGGAGTGTTTCAACCAATGAGTATTTCATGTAGTAGATCTTATTGTGTTAATTGAATTGCTACTTGGTAGATATATATTTTCAAGCAAGGAATGTTTCAACATAGTGGGTGTTGTTGTGTTAGTTGAATTCATCCATAATAGAGTTAATGTTTGAATCAAAGGGTATTTTATGTATTGGGTCTTCTTGTGTTGATTAAATTGGTTCTTATGGAGAGAGTATTTCAACCAAGGAATGTCTCAACATAGTAAATACTATTGTGATGGTTGAATTGGTTCTTGATGGATAAAGTATTTCAATAGAGGAGTGTTTCATGTAGTAGATGTTGTGTTTGTTGAATTGATCCTTGGTAGAAAAAAGTGTTTGAACTTAGTTGAATTTGTTGTATTAGTGAAATTGGTCTCTAATAGACAAGGTGTTTCAATGAAGGAGTGTTTTAGGCAATGGATGTTGTGTTGGTTAAATTGGTTCTTTGTGGATGAAGTGTTTTAACCCAAAAAAAAATTATGCAGAGGACATTCTATCAGTTGAATTGGTCCTTGGTGGACAATGCACTTCATCCTAGTTGATTTTATTGTATTAGTTGAATGAGTCCTTAATGGAGTTTTTCAATCTAGTTGATTTTGTTGTGTTGCTTTTATCAATAGAGCTAATCTTTAATAGGTAAACTATTTCAACATAATATAATAGATATTATTATGTTGATTGAATTGATCTTTATTACATGAAGTATTCCAATATATAAAAGCAAAATTAGATGTCCCTCCTCTCATTCTTCTCATTAATTAAACTCAATACAAATAAACTTCAAATGATTAAATTAATTAATTAATAATTTAAAAAATACTTTAAAATAAAATAAAATTATATAAATTATATTTTTATATTAAATTATATGATAATAATTTATCAAATCATAATATTTCCTTTCGATATAAATGATACTTAAGACTTCTCATTACCTATATCTATTGACAAATGCCCATTTGAGTAGGATTATTAATTGTTAATAGAAATAAAGAAGTTATGAATTTCAATTAATTAATTATAGTCAGCATCCTATAGATATTGCTCTCTGCAAATACAGATGAAAGTTAGAAGCCGAAGATTGGTCTATTAAACTTCGGCATGTTCACCGGCGGGGCCTCTCTAAAAACAAATCACAATGTCTGTCCTATATGTGATGTCATTGTCCTTCTATACCAAGGATTCAGTTAAGAGCTCAGATCCCCATCAGAAGATCCTCTGACTTTGAAAGGGAGTGAATTGACCTCCAACTGAAAAAGCCAATTTGTAGCGGGCTTTTCAATGAATAAGCATGCATTTTAGAATTGTACGAATTGACTATTCTGATAAGAATAAAATTGTATCTTAAAAAAACCTGGCCAAAAGGACATATATTTTTTCATCTGAAAAACTCCAATTTTTTCAGATGTTCAAATAGTTTTCCATATTCGTCCACCAGCGTTTCAGAAAATCTAGCCTATAACATTGCAATAAGAAAAGGAAAGATTACAGTAGATCACAGGCAGCGAGAGGAGACTGCCCGTTTACTATTTATGTGATATCAAGCAGTGCAGAGGGTGTTCATAATAACCTGCAGCTTATTTGGATTTGCAGGGATCTTGCGTTTAATACTTTTATGGTTATAAAAGATAAGAAACCGATAAACTGTATGTTATTTTGGAGTCACCAAAATATCAATCAACCTGGTCTATTTACTTTTACGCAGACCAAAGGGGGTTCATAATGAACAATCCAATTTCACTCACAGAGGCAGGTTTAAGCGGGCTATGGTAAACATACAATCATTACAAGGATTTGATTAGTCTATCATTTGGTTTTGCAAGGGGATCCTTGATGGTACCCTTTATAGTCTAGTGGGGCTACATGATAGACCATTCAAATGGCTTGGCCAGTGGTAAACAAGCTCACAGTTAAGCTTGGTTTTGAGAAGCCTATGGAGATTTTTGATTGTAGCCTCTACACTCGATAGGCCTTCTGATTCTATTCAATAGAAGGGCTGAGAAGGGCCCTATTCAGAGCTGAGGGAACCCTTGACATAGGGTCAAGTTTTTGATTTTACCCTCTACAGTCAATAGGGTTCCTGCTCAGAACTGAGGGAATAGAGGGTTTCTGCGATATTGGACCGATTCCCTAATTTTTAATTTCCAAAATGTAGTAACGTTCTTGTCGGAATGTCTGCCAAGATTTTTCTTATATTGCTTCTCTAGGGACGATGCTTTTACTACAAGATCTGTGGGACTAAAAATGAGCTTGAATTTATAATTCAGTCAATGAGAATACTTTGAAAGAACAAATCTGATGTCACCTTGGGTGTTAGATTGACGGGAAGTTGTTGGGTTCAGTGAAGTCTAAATATTTCTTCTAATTATTAATGACAGTATCTCTCACATTTGTAACGGCTGCTTTTTGTAACTGACTTTTTTTGGGCAGGTATTTGCTATCGACCATTTTGGTAGATTTTTCTATTTTAAAGATGGGACTGAATTATAAGAGCTGTTGCTGCTTGAATATGTATTGTATTGAGAATTAATAAAAGAGAATCCTTGTTGGAAGTGGATGTGGCCATTGTTGGGCGAACCACTATAAATCTTGTGTTCTTCTTCTCTGTTTTTAGATCTTTAAATTCTGTTCTTATGTTTCTGCAATTTCTTCTTTCATTTTACTGCTACAATTTTATCAACATAAATAAACAAATAAATTGAATTTTCAAATAACTAATTAAGGAGATGGATACGCTTGTTGAATGTCGACACTCGTTGTTAAATGCTTAACATATGGGCAGATTTGAGTAGTGTTTCAAAATAAATGTAATAGTAAATTCAGAATCGAAATATCATATTTCTACACTTTATTTTAGATAATTCAACCTGACTTTGAAGAAGAGTTAGTACAAGGGCTTGGATGATATCGATAATTGTAAGCCGAATTTCTTATGGAATCAATCTTTTCTTTTGATAAAGGGCACACGCAACCTCAAATCTGATTGAAAACTACGTAATGTCTACGCGAGCAAATTTTCATTGCATTTAAAAAACTGTGGTGTGTACAAAGAGCGGTCTTTGTTAAAACACTAAAACCCCCTTTGATGTTGGTAAGATTGCTTTTTCTTCTCAGGCAAAAACTATGCCAGGCTGTAAATGTTTACAGCTTGGAAATTTCGTAGACGATCATTTTAGCGAGAATCTTTTACTTCAAAATATAGATAATTGTATTTTTCAATGAAATTTTTAAATAATTAAAAGTATTGTTAGTATTCAGAAGATCATATAAATTCTATTATAAAATTTGTATAGGAAAAAATACTATTACAATCTGATCCGATACATATAAAATTGCTGGCTACGAGATCTTTGACTTGTGGAATGGAAGACTTTGTATTGCAAGGAAGATCGAGGTGGGGAGAGCTGGGCATACAGGCAAGCAACATGACTGGCCTACTTTTTTCTTTCTAGAATTTGTTGTAAATAAATAAATAATAATTTGCCAATTGTCAAGTTACTTTTTTTTCCCAATTTAATTTATATTAGTTGTACAAATTTAAAATTGGTATATTGTCAATTATTTAATAAACGAATCATTTCTTTTATAATTGATTGAATAAATCTATATTTCCTCAATTAGTTATCTAATTTTCATCTTATTTATTGAAGTAATATTTTATTATTTAATTAATAAAATAATTATTCATCCATTATTCATCACTGTTCACCTAATTCCGTTTTTAACATAAAATCACTTAATCAACTTTCTTCTATAGTCCACTTTAAGTAAATGAATTTTAATAGTTATTTATCAAAGTCCTCTATCCTCATCCCAAAAATTAAATTAATATGTCTAATTTTTCACTTTCATTAATTGTGTTAAAATCAATTAGCCCCATTAATCCCCCACTTGCACATTCATAATCCTAATCAAATCCCCTCAAATCATCCACATCCTCCAAGGTGTACAAAAGCATGGATCCTTTGTATACAAGACATGTGCCTTTGTACTTATGACATGGCCTTGGTACTATGTCACATGTGTCAAGGGTGCTTTCCCATCTCTCAAGGGTACTCCAAAGTAGCCCCTTCATCTTCACTATCCACCATCTTGAAAGGGATCCACCACCATGAATTTCCCTTGAATCATGGACCACTCTTCAAGAGCTAACCATGTGAGGATACTTGTCCTCCTCTCATACTCCTAAGGGTCTCTAACAATATGAGCCCTTGATCTTCACTTTAGTCTTATCCATCCAATACTTGGGCCAAATATATATAAATTGGCTACATCCTAAGGAATTTTCATACAACATCCTCATATGCAACCTTATGCTACAAGAAAGAACACCCACATCTCATCATATCTTATCTCAAATCCTTGGACATAATTTCCATAGCTTGGAACATCAAGCAAGCTTGTGTATGGTATATTTGAAAAGAAATAGGGTATTTAGAAAGACTTCCTACACTAACATTCTGAGAAGAGTGTTGTGTAAATTCCAATCTTTTAACAACTACAAAAAATAAAACACATTTAAATAGAAAATAAACCATATATACTATAACATAGGTGTACATAGGAAAAATCCTTTTAGGAGAAAAACCTTATCCTCCAAATCATCTCAATATGTTATTTAGTAAACCATGATTACAATACACTTGTAATAAAAGCCTTCATAGGAATATCACCAATTAGAGATTTAGAAGAATTCTTACAACTTAACAATATATAAAACTCCACACACAACCTTCATCTTAAGAAACTAATACATAAGAGATACAAAACTTGAAACCATCAAGTCATAATTAGAAACCCATGAACTAGAAAACATGTATTATGATGTGCCATAACATGTATCATAAGTTGGTCAATAAGTGTAACTTCTATCTACAATCCCTTATGCCTCCAACAATTTTTTACATTTTCTATGCACACTTTTAAAGGCCATAACTTTTGATTTGGTGGGTCAAATGACCCTTTTAAAAAAAATGAAGCACTTGAAGATATCTTTACAAAGGGGATGGTAGTAGGAAATGTTGAGAAAATAGGAATATTTATTTTAGAAAAAAAAATTCTATAGTCCATTTATTTTTCATTTTATGTCTAAAAATTACACTTTTTGTAATCTTAACATTAAGAGTAAAGTTGAGACATATTTGTCAACATCCTCTCATTTATTAAACACCTTTCAAGAGAAAAGGGAGTATCAACACCATTATCTAATTTCCAAGGTTCAAGATTCCCATAGATTTATAACACGAACTAAAATTTAATGTGCTCACTAGTTTTGTTAGTACATCTATGACATTATTTAAATTGTCAAAAAAAATATCACCACCCTCCCATCCTCTATCATATATTACACAAAAAGATATTGGACATCAATATGTTTCATCCTCACTTGAAAAGTTGGTTTCTTTGACAAAATTATGGCACTTTGATTGCCACAATGAATTGTAATAGATCCTACTATAATCTAATATAGAAAAATTATCTTAAAATAAATATGGTTTCCTTACAAGGATGAGTTTCCATTCTATACTCTACTTCTATAATGGACAAAGCAACTACAACCTATTACTTTCTTGTCCAACTAATTACACCACCAAACATAGTGAAAACATATCCACTAGAGTATCTTCTATTGTTGGTATCTCCATCCCCATTTGAATCCAATAATTTATGAATACAAATACAATGTTTATCCCCTATATGATAAAAAAGATAGCATAAATATTACTAAGAGGTAATCCACAAATAATCAAAGACCCTCTTGATTGCATCCTAATGTACTTGTCCAATATTAACATAATTTGGTTGATTCGAACTACTTAGATAATATTTGGTCTTGTAGTAATCGTAACATACATCAAACTCTTGATTGCACTGGGATATGGTACTTGTATCAAATCCTTCATCTCACAAGGAGAAATTGGATATTATAAAATAGATAAATTTCTTCTCACTCTAATAGGAACACACAATGGCATACACTTTGTTATATTAAACCTCTCCAAGAACAAGTTCACATACTTACTTGGTCCAACCATTTTTTTGTTCATTCTATCGCTTTTGATCTTCACTCCCAAGATGTATCTAGGTATCCCTAGGTCCTTCATTTCAAGCTATGTTAAAAGCTAAGACTTCAAATCATAAATAAAACCTTTCTAATTACCAAAATATAACATATCATAACCATATAATATAATAATGATAATAAAACCATTTTTCATCTTATAGTATATATAATGATTTAATTTGGTTCTCAAAAATATTTCATTTAATGTAGAAGAATGGAACTTTTGGTACCATATTCTAGGAGATTATTTAAGACCATAAAAATATTTCTTCAACAAGGACAAAACAAATGTTCTTTACCTTTCTCAATTTAGTGCTTTGATTGTGTCATATTAATATATTCTTCTAATTCACCATGAAGGAATACTATCTTCACCTCCATTTGTTCAACCTTTAAGATCATATGCTACAACAAGAGACAATAGGAATTAAATGGATGTCAACTTTGGTATTAGGGAAAAAACTCTCCATAATTTATTCCCTTAATCTAGGAATAACTATTCAAAACCAATCTTTCCTTATACTTCTCACACTAGCATTAGACACTATTTTTATTTTGAGCACCTATTTGTATTTAATAAGATTTCATGCATCAAGTAAAGGTACTAAGTCCCATGTGTCATTTTTATTTAAAGTAGCCATCTCCTCATCCATGGCCACCTTTTAGGACTTGACATCATCCATAATAATAACCTCCTTTACAGTTCTAGGTTCATAAATGTTAGTAATCAAAGAAACAATATATCTTAGTAAAGAGGGAGTATACCTTTTAGGTTGATGTATTTACGAAGTGGACCTCCTCAATGACTAAGGTGAAGGTTCTATCTCTTTAGAAATATTTTGAGATATCTCTCTCTTTAGGTCCCTTTTTAGTCTTCTAGTTCAACCTAATTCTTTGGGGTTAGTTAAACCACATCTTTCTTTTCATTGCTCTTTGGTTGCAATACTGTGAAGAAGACTTAAATTCTCTAAATATAACACCTTTTTTCTATATAAAAATCTCTCAACCATATGGTTCCAAATCTTGTATCCTTTCACACCAACACCATAGATAATTAAGATACATTTTATTTTTGTGTTCTTCAAATTTGATCACTTTTCTTTAGACATGTGTTCAAATTCCTCATAACTAAAGATTTGAAGATGTCTCAATGAGATATGTTTTCTTAAACACACTTCCATACTATTATCAACAAGAGATGATGTAGGAGTGCTATTATCTGGGTAACGAGTTGTGGAAACTATTTCTAATTTTTTTTTTGTTCCATGCCAATATCATTCAACATACTCGTAGCCATCTCCATTAACATCCTATCCATTCTTTCTACAACTACATTCTTTGATGGGTGTACAAATTTAGATTATATCTTTACATCCCACAATCCTCATGGAATCTATCAAAATGCGCTCAAAAAAATTCATCCCCATTATTCAACAACAAAATATTAATCTTCATACTAGTCTAATTCTCTACAAGATCCTTAAACTGTTTAAAATGACCAAAGACTTCATATTTACTTCTAAGGAAATATAGCCATTTCCTGCTATATTCATCAACGAAAAAAAAACATAATATACATATTTAAAAATTGAAGAAACACTACTAGGACCAAATACATTAAAATGAATTAATTCCAACACTCCATTAGATTTATGAGAAATAGGGTAAAATTAAGCATGGTTTTGTTTTCCGTATACACAATGTTCACATAAATAGAACTCAAAGTTACAATTATTTAACCCCTTAACTAGGGTTTTTTTAGGGTCCTTAAGACCTTCTCATTTATGTGACCCATTTTTTGGTTCCATGGCATTATTTTCTCTACTAGTAGTTGTCATTTTGTGCCTCCCCCCTTTACACTTTTCATTGCTAATAACCGATCTGATAAATTCAATGCCAATTTCGTTAATCTCTACAAATTTCTAGGATTTCCATGCCATAGTCCTAGGGTCTTTAAGGATTCCCTTAAACCCTAAACCCTTTGGCTCCTTTCTATTCCCTAGTTACTATTTTTGAGTTAGCAATTTTGGTTCGCTACATATCACTTAAGTTATATTTTCAAGTCTTAGGCTTCATCCTTCCATCAACCCTTTTTTTGTGTTCAATAAGTAAGTTTTCTCCCTAAGTTCTTTCAAAATTGTATGATTTTTGTGGTGGGTCCCATCCTCATTCCATGTGGCACTCCCTTATTTGAGGACTTTTTATCTTCAAAGCATGAGTTCTTGATATGCGCTAGCCTCAAATTTGCACTCTTGTGTTATCACTACACATGGATTCCACTATCTCATGATCTTTGGCCTAATATATGTTGGCCACCTCCTAACAAGTGGAGATTTTTCATTGTAGTTCATAGCTCCTTCATAAAGCAAATTTTTAGAGTTTGCTAGCCTCAAGCTTGTGCTCTTACATTATCACGCCATGTGTCGGATGGGCTCAGTTGGGTTTTGTTCTCTCTAACAAGTACTTAGTAGTACATGGGCTAATGACTATGTGATAAGTATCATCTTCTTAATTGTATTACACAAATTCTTCATAGTGGAGGTTCTAAATGAATGAGCCAATTAAAGTTGTGTTGGTGCACTCTACAACCATGTCTCATCTACTTAGCGGCCCAAGTAATTTTTTTAAGCGTTTCTTAATACTAACAGGAGAAATAAGGCACCATATGTCATGTTCTTAGTACAATGCAAGCTTTCTTCATAGTGTTAGTTGTAAAAATAATAGCCATTCAAAACTATGCTAGTGAACTCTATTGACATGTGTCCTCCATGATGTAAAGGTGGAACAACATGGAATTCTCCATTCTAAAGCCCCAACCACTTTTATGGGGCCCATCTCCAACTCAAGGAAACTTATCTACATGTCACTTTCCTATTGGAGCACATTATCTTTTCATATTGTGACTTTTCTGAGTCATCTTAAAAAAATTCTCACACTCATATGTAGGACACCTAATCAAGATCTTTTAAAAATGCATCAAAAACAATATTTAAACTTCAAAAAATGGCTAGCAGGGATCCAAAATTCACGCAAACACCATTGGCTTGTAGGGATGGAAAATTGAATGCTTAGTGAATCTCCCATATACAATTCTAACCTCCAAAGCCACTTTCAATACTATCTTGAGTGTTTCTCTAGATTAGGTTTTGTAGCATTCATGCCCCTTTTATAAATTTAAACCCTTTCTATCAGAGGGTCATCACTAGTTGCATTCTATAATGGATTCTATGAGGGGTTTTCTTGCACTTCCCCTCATATTCATCAATATTGAAATAGTGCCAAATGTTAAGAATTTTTTCCCATGTCTTTAAATAGCGCCGAGTTGGGAAAATGTCCGCTGTCCATTGGATATGCAAGCAGGTAGGGTTTATAGGGTTTTGGTGCTTAGAATAAACACTAATTAAGGTTCATTTGTAATGGTTCTTCTTTTTGTTCTTTATAAAAACATGTAATTTTGTTTCTCTACTACTGTAATTGGCCTATGCCTCTACATTAATAATTTTTTTGCCTCCTTTGCATACTTACATTATTTGTGTAAATCTTGTTACCTCTATGCATGTATGAACATTTATCATATTTTTTAAGTCTTTACATTATGTGAATTTGTTGCAGGTGTTGATTGTGGCTTATTTCTACCCTTTTTGGTGACATTCAAGCCTTAAGCTTCATACATACTTCTGGAAACGGATTGAATATAGAGTTGTGTAAAATCCTTTTGTAATTCTCATTGATCTTCGATGTAACAATAAACATGGAAAATCATAAATAATCTAGGTCCATAGCCACTCTTTACCTTTTTTATCAAAATTAATGAGATTATGCACACGCCCTAAAACCTCCCCTCAATTTAAATTATAAATACAATTGAATATTAACAAGGCGCATACCGTCAATTTCCTCGCTTCGAGGGTAGTTAAAAATTACAAGTGTTAAAAATGTCGTCAACTTTAAACGGCTTCATAGATTTCCCAATAGAGGACAACTAAGTACAACTGTCCTTACCATTAAGAGCAGGCTGGGCTTAAACGTCACACACTAAGCTGTGACAGCGCTTAGGTGGTAGTCATGTGGGCCCCACTCAACTCGCATTTCCCATTCATCATTCGGGCGAGATTTTATTTACGTTTCCACCATTAATGAATTATTTTCATTGCCAATGAGCATATTTTTTGAAGTAAGTTTTATTGAAAGAGTGTCATATTTTAAAAATATTAAGTTAATTTATATAATTAATGAATTGAAATTTTAATGTTTCTTTATTGTTTTAATATCATTTTATATATAATTATTTCAATTTTTTAAAAATATTTGTTATTTAAGAAGTGTCTTTTATATTATTTTTTTATTCAAAAAATTAACTTTTTTTTAAAGTTTTATGAAATAGAAAAGAAAAATCTAAAATGTAAAAGCAATATATATATATCAATAAATTTTGAATATTTTTGAATTATTTTGAATATTATTTTATATCTAATATATTTTTATTATTTTAAAATTTTAAAAAATATATGTTATCTAAGAAATGATGTATTTTTTAATTCAAAATAATTTACTTTAATCATAATTTAAATTTTGTGTTTCTTTTTTAAAATAAGTTTTATGAAATAGAAAATAAAACATTATGGATTTTTTAATCAATTATTGATTCATTCTAACTATTCTTAAATATTATTTAATTTAATTATCATTTTTTATTTTCTAAATATTATAAATAGTGATAGACATAATTTTTTACTCACCATTTTTCAATAAGTATGATACTGCAATTCTTATGGAAAGACAACTTAATTATATACTTTTTAAAATACTATTTTGAAGTGATATTATACAATCTTTTAGGAATAATGAAAAAATATACTAATAATTTTTTATATTTATTTAGGTTAATTAAATAAATATTTTAATTAAGTATTATTTAATTTAGATAATAGAGTTGGGGTTGTTACCTAAAATAAATATTAAATCAAATATAAATATTAAAACAAATTAAATATGGTACTTAGCTTAAAATTTCATAAGTGGGAATGTTACAATGGTTGTCAATAGTTGATTCAAACAAATATATTAGACTTTACAATCAATTACTATCTGGATAACTTGACTAAAAAATTGATCTTTGTGTATGTGGTCCTAAACTTGTGTGCAAACCTAATTTAAAATTCACATATCTATTCTAGAAGAATATGCAATAGATTGAAATTCATTTTGTCTCAACTTTTACTATCTAAATGTGCATAAGGAAAAATGATATTTATAAAAACCTTTGAATTTTTTAATCATAGGGGTTAATTTCTCCCCATTCCAACCCCTAATAAACTAGCTTTCATCTCTAAGTGAAAGAATCAAGAAAAATATGAAAAAATATTAAGTATTCCTAAAATGATATATGTAAATGTTGTTAGATCTTTTTCATTCTCCAAAATATAAGACATCATTTGTGCTCAATAAGAATTCCCTAAGATATATTAATGATCTCTATCATTGAGAGATCATAATGAAAACAACTAAATGCATAAATAAACATAAATTTGTCTTAGGTTAGCTCAAAATAAGTAGTGTAAAGGTTGACAAAGGTAAAATTTTAATTTTAATTATTTTAAATTTTAGAGATTAGATTTGCAACCACAAAATTGACCTAGTTCATGTAAATTAAGAATGTTGAGGTGGGGGCCCTAGCTCAGTTGGCTAAATCTTTCCTCTTGCAGGAGGTTGGTCATGAGGTCTAGTTTCCCACACCCCCATGGTACCAAAGAGCTTCGCAGTCTAAAAAAAAAAAATGTTACTCAACATAATTAAATTAATATATTTTTTTATATATTGTATTAAGAGTGTATGTATAAAATTGTCAACAACACAATTAATAGAAAATTATAAATAAGTTTTTAAAGTTGTTATAACTACCATAATAAATTTATCAAGAGATTACAATATATTACAAAAGCTTCAAAATCCAAGATATATCTTAAATCCATTGTATAAACTAATTAGTTCAAATTAATTGTAGAAAAGAATTATTGAAACTTAAAACATTTGTTCATTATTAATATAATTTATAATGCAAACTTACATAACCAAACCAAATATAGCACAAACCCTTCTCCTTGAAAAATTAAAAAAATAGCAAATTTTTTAATTGTTTTTAATATTATTTTAAATATAATTATTTTAACATTTTTTATTATTTTGATTTTTGTTTTAAATGTTATTTAGGAAGTGTTTTATATTCATGGTTTTTTATTCAAAAAAATTACTTTTTAATCTTGTGTCTTTTTTTAAAGCAAGTTTTATTAAATAGAAAATAAAACAATGGGGATTTTCTAATCAATTATTGATTAATTTTAATTATTAAAAAATTATACAATTTAATTATATTTTTTATTTTTTAAATATTAGAAATAATAATAAATATCTTTTTGTCTCGCGATTCTTCACTAAATATGATACTATATGATTATGGAAAGACAATTTAATTAATATATTTTTAAATTATTGTTTTCAAATGATATTACACAATCTTTTAGGAACACATGAAAAAAAATACTAACAAATCTTCATGTTTAAAGTATTTAGGTTAATTAAATAAATATTTTTAATTAAGTATTAATTAATTTAAATACTAGAGTTTCGATTGTTAGCTAAAATAAATATTAAGTCAAATATAAATATTGAAATAATTTAAATATAGTACTTAGCTCAAAATTTGATGATGTAGGAATGTTATGACAATTGTCAATAGTTGATTTGCCAATATTCTAGAATTATTAGTATATTTTTTCATTGTTCCTAAGAAATTGTATAATATCACTTCAAAATAGTATTTTAAAAGTATATAATTAAGTTGTCTTTCCATAAGAATGCAAGTATCATCAAATTATATCTATCAGTATTTATAATATTTAGTAAACAAAAAATGACAATTAAATTAAATAACATTTAAGAATAGTTAGAACTAATCAATAATTAATTAAAAAATCCATAATATTTTATTTTTTATTTCATAATACTTATTTTAAAAAAGAAACACAAAATTTAAATTTTGATTAAAGTAAATTATTTCAAATTAAAAAATACATAAATATAAAGATCATTTCTTAGATAATAAATATTTTAAAATTTTAAAAATAATAATAAAAAATATTATATATAAAATAATATTAAAAATAATTCAAAAATATTCAAAAATTATTGGTATATATTGCTTTCACATTTATTTATTTATTTTTTTCATAACACTTAAAAAAATATAGTTAAATAACAAATACTTTTAAAAAGTAAAATTGCAATTCATTAAAATTTCCATAAAACTTACTTAAAAAATATGCTTATGTGGGATGAAAATAATTCATTAATAATGGAAATGGTAAATAAAATCCCGCCTAACCGAAACAGAATGGCGAATGCAAAAACAGAAACAATACAAAAGTTACAGTAAAGGAAAAGATGCGAATTAAGTGGGGCCCACATGACTGCCACCTAAGGGCTGTCAGCGCTTAGTGTGTGACGTTTAAGCCCGGCGTTAAGAGCATGGGATTGCTATGAACGGGTTTGCTTCCAGATTGCCGACAACATTGACAATCCCGAACGAACGACGGCAGACAATCTTGGCCGGGCCCGCCTTCCATGAGAGAAAATTCTTGGCTGCTAGGTCTAACAAGGCCTGAGTTTACAAAACTTTCAAATAGTATATATCTACCACGTGTCATTGAGTCGGAGACAGCTAAGCGTTCAATCGGTAAAAGTCGGCCGATAATACAAGCGTGTTGTAAATGAATGAGAAAACTCTTGTATTGTGGGGCCGGCAGTTTACGTCAACCCGTAATGTTGAAAATGACTAAATCTTGGGTGGTGGATTGTCGCAGGCGGAAAATGTCTTTCATTGAGGAAGGTTTGGAGGTATGTAGAACATTAAACGCGCCTTGTGCTTATGGCTTCGATGAATATGACAAAGCCATACTTGGGTGGCTGTCAGTTCTTTTGTAAGGGACATATTCTCAAATTTCCTGATCATGTTTCTTGGTAGACAAGTTACCTTCCCTTGGATAAAAATGTGCAAGGAATCATGGATATCATACAAGCTCTTGTACCAGTTGTTCTTCAAAGACGGATTTAATTATCATAATAAAGTGTGGAATAGTTATATTTACTTTTACATTTGTTTTGAACACACTGCTCAAATCTGCTCACATTAAGCATTTAATGTTACGTGTCGACATTCAACAAGCAAATACATTTTCTTACTAGATGTAAAATCAAATTTTTTCAGTTTCATCCCCGTTAGTATAGCGTCCATGGTGGCATCGCATTTGTTCATTCGAAATTGTGGTTTGTACTCTTTTCTTGATCCGGTTTGGGTAAAACTAAATTGGAGTTCAGATAAATTTGATTCTGAATTATTATTTCATTTAATCCTACATTTCTTGTAGTAAAAGCATCGCCCCTACAGAAACAGTATAAGAATATCCCGGCAAGCTCGCTTCCGACCACGAGCATAACCACATTTTGGAACTTAGAAATTAGTGAAACAGTCCGGAGTAACAGAAATGTCACAGAGAAGCACCTTTCAAATTGGAGGCATTTACCAGCCGGAGAGACAGAGAGCAGAGATTGAGCGTCTGAAGGATGCTCTCGGAGTTGCAGGAGTTGTTATAAACATTGAATCGCGGACTGTAACCTTTGAGCATGATCCAATCGTTACCGTCACCAGGATAGGTGCGTATGTGATAACTATTTGAGATTTTTTTTGTTTCGTTTGGCTCTTGTATCTAGGTTTTATTATTCTGTACAGGATTCTTGACCCCATCCAAGGTCTTTTAGATATTGGGTTCCCTAAGCTCTGAGAAGGGCCGCTCTAAGTGTAGAGGGTATAATCAGACTTGACCTCATCCAAGGCCGGCAGAGTTCCAGAATTCCTCTAGTTCTGTGCAGGAACCCTCTGGGCTGTAGAGGGTAAAATCAATGACTTTATCCTGTCCAAAGCGTTTCCGAACTGTGAATTCTTTCAGCTCTGAGCATGGGAGTTCCCTTTCGCCTATGCAGGCCATAGAGGGTATGGGTACAATCAGTGATTTGACTCCATCCAAGGATCTGAGCATGGGAGTTTCCTCTGACCCCATCTAAAGCTTACAGAGTTCGAGAATTCCCTTGGATCCGCGCAGGAAACCTCTCGACTGTAAAGGTACAATCAATGACTTGATCCCATGCTTCTGGGTTGTAGAGGGTACAACCAACGACTCCCATAGGCTTCTTAAAACCCAAGCCTACCTGTGAGCTTGTTTACCATAGCTGGCCAAGCCATTAGATGGTTTACCATGTACCCCACTCTAGCCTGATTGTAAAGGGTACCATCAAAACCAACTGATAGGCTTGTCAAATCCTGTGATGATTGTATATTTACAATAGCTAGCTTAAGCTTGCCTCCGTGAATGAAATTGGATTGTTCATTATAACCCTCTTTAGACTATGTAAAAGTAAATAGGCCAGGTGATTTGATATTTTGGGGGCTTTTACTCCATAATAACGAACAATTTATCAGCTTAGTAAATGGAAGATCCCCCGCTAAACCAAATGGCCTGCGGACCTTATCAGCCATTTAAGCTTTATGACTATAATCATATGCAAATAATATAATTGTGTTAAGCTGCTCTTTTATTTTCTGTGAAAGCATTTTTCTGCTCTTGTTTTTTTTCCTGTACGTTTGTCTGTTCAATTTTTTTTTTTCTTGTCTTCTAGATAATTCCTGCAACTACCTCCAGCACATTGAACGTAGCTTCTATCAGTATCTTCTAGAGATTTCTAAAAGATCTATTAATACAACATGCTCTCTCAGTATGGATGTAAGGATGTAACAGCACACTGCTATATAATCATATGCAAATAATATAATTGTGTTAAGCTGCTCTTTTTTTTCTTTTTTTCTTTTCTGTGAAAGCATTTTTCTTCTCTGTTTTTTTTTCCTTGTCAGTTTGTCTGTTCAATAAAGACTGTAAAGGATAAACCATGGAAGATGCCCTGAAAAACCAAATGAGGCTTCGTAAGGAATCCTGATGATTGTGGGGTTTCTTATGGCCCTCTGCTATTTGTGAGTTTGTTTGTCATCCCTGCCTCTGAGCGACATTGGTTTGTTTCTTGTGGACCTCCCTGCTCTCTGAGATTGGATTGTTTATCACGGTCAATTCTACTTCTTCGAGAAATTTTATTGATGGTTTGGTTTTCGAATGATTTTCAGTTAGTTTTTTTGAATTTTTTAAAAACTTGAGATTATTTCTCACTTGTATGAATGAGTGATATAAAAATTGATAAAGCTATTTTCTTGGAAAGGGGTGGTTTTCTGGTTACCATTTACAAGCGGAAGGTATTTTCTGCAGTGTATCAAGTTGATTTTCTGGGAAAGTTCTAATATCTCATTTTTGTGAGCATCTAGATGTAATTATTAAATGAATCATTATGAAATAATTTGTTTGAACTATTATTTATAAAATACAGATCAATGAGATTGATTCGAAAAATACACAATTCCTTGATATAATATTTATAATAATCTATTTCGTTATGTTGGTTATGTCTGGTACAGAAAAGGCTCTGAAAGATCTACACCTGAATCCTTCTCTCATCAGGACAGCTGTATATAACTGATGTAAAAGCGAGCATCTAGGATTATGGTAAGCCATTGTTATTAGTCTTAGAACTCAACAAGTTTTTAATTGATATGTGATGTCTGTTGGAAAATGATGAATGAGTCTCACAGCTATGCACAGTGGTTCTCACAGTTTGTATGAGAAGAAAATTAGGAAACAACTATAATCTGTGTCTTTATTTCTATTGTAGAATTTTATGGTTGTTGGCTACCGTTTTAGGTTATCGTCAACCATTTTCTGTGTATTTATGTTTTTGTATGGCTTCTCGTGTAGGAAGGAATCTATGATGAGCATGGGAGTGCAAATTGAAGCGTTTCTGTTAGTTGATATCAAAAATAAAATGGGGCAGCTTCCTCTGCTGCTTGTCACCTATTATGATCTTTCCTTTTCTTATTCTAAAAGTATAGATTAGATACTCTGAAACGTTGGTATACGAAATATGGATAACTATTTGAAGCAGTAATAAAAGTGAATTTTTTGGATAAAAAATATCGCAACTCTCTATGCCTTTTTTGGTCAATTATTTTATGGTAGTTATAATTTTGTTAGAAGAAGTATAAGTCAATTCTTAAAGGTCTAAAATGCAAGCCCAATGATGGCCCATTTAATTGTAAAGCTCGTTCGAATGTGCTTTTTCAATTGGAAGTCTATTCACTCCTTTTCAAAGTCAGAATATCCTTTCGTCATGGAAATCTGAGCCCGTAACTGAATCCGTTGGGGAGAAAGACAATACCTTAACTTCACAAATAGGACAGATATCGTGATTTGTCTTTGTTGCGCATGTCCAACTTCAAAAGACCAATCTTTGAACACAGGTTATTTCAATCTACTATAAAGATAAAACTCTTCTTTTATTTAATCTGTTAAAAATTCTTATAACAAGTCTTGGGTAAATGAGAAATTGAGAAAATAATAGTGTTTGTAGTTTTTGGAGAAAATTGTTGGTTTTATATAAGGGACAATTTTGTATTGTTGGGGTGGTTCCATTTAGAAAAAAAATGTATTTTCATCCAAAGGGAAATACGCTATTTTATTAGTGTTGGCTTTATTATTAATGTGGCAATTTCGTCCATAAATGTTAGGGTTTCACAATTAGTTGTGATGACAAGCGATTATTTTATTACATGACATAAAACAACTTGTTGTATTCTTGTTTCCTCAACTTTTTTGCTTCCTTCAATTGTTTGAACTTCTAGCCTTGATTGTGAACATACAATGTATTATTGTAAATAGATAGAGGGTATCAATTGAACATGTTATTGGGATTAGAAGTAAATTTTAGAAATTTGTAGTTCCAATAGACTATGTTTAGGAAAGTTCAAAACTAGAAGTGTCTAGGGAGTTTGCAAGAGATCTTAGGGATTATATAAGCTAAATTCAAGCTAAAAGTGTGCTTAAGTGGCTTAAGATTTATATAGCCATTAGAGATAGTGATTAAGTAAGCATTTTGACTCACATTTGTAAGAGTTTTCTCTTACAATTTGGGTTCTCCAAGGTAAATCTTTATTGTCTTGAATTATGTGACTACTTAAATTTCCTTGCGATTTCTAAGGTTAATACTTTGCTTATAGAGTTTATTATGCCATACTCTTTAATAAGAATTATTATTGATGAACTATTATATTCAATCTCCATCGTAGTTTATAGATCAACCCATTCAAAAAGGCACTTTTGGTATGAGGTTGGATGACTTTGATAATGTGCATTATATATGTGATATTGATGAAAGTGAAATATCTTCTTACACTAACATGTGGATCTTTGGTTTCTAAAACCTTTGTCGAAATATTGAAACACACATTATTAAAGGGGTCAAAGTTCATTGGTGGGGGAGATGATATGAGACTAGAATATATGTCGTTGATTCCTAGATGTAATTTTACTATGAGATGGTTTATTTTTATAGATAAGTACTTGTGATTTGTCTTTGTTGCGCATGTCCAACTTCAAAGGACCAATCTTTGAACACGGGTTATTTCAATCTACTATAAAGATAAAACTCTTCTTTTATTTAATCTGTTAAAAACTCTTATAACCTTGATCCACTATAAAATAAAAAGAACTCTTTGAATTTGTCCATTTAGTGGAATTTTGGCTCTCCCAAATTGTTGTGGCTGCCTGCGCAGTAACGTCTATGTCTATGGATAGACATTACAGTCTGAGACCTATTTGTAAAATTTGAATTAGAAAATCAATTTTATTTTTTATTTTTTTAATTTTTTTTTAATATATATATATATATATTTTTGCATATAATTGTTTTCCTTTATAACTATAAAATATTTACAATTTATGAAATTTATCAAATGAATATTTATAAAATAAAAAAATAAATGCATCTACAACCTCTTTCCAAATTCAAATTATAAATACAATCAAATATTAAGAATCCACATGTCATCAAATTTTCATATTGGAGTCATAAAAATACATTCAAAGGAAAAGATGAAGTATTTAATAAAAGTATACAAGTTTATAATCACTAATAGATATATCTTAAATACTAAAGACATCAGTTTCTAGATGTCTATATTGAAATTGTTATTGAGAATAGATAAGCCTCCTTGAAACTGATCAACATCTTATAAATGATGTATTCAATATATCTATTATAGTACCATCTATAATGTGAAAAGATGTTAAATTAATGAAAAGTCATGACTAGGAGACAAAATGACTAAGGAAAATGATTCAAATCATGGAAAATCATATAAAAGAGCAAAAGGAGTTAAAATGGTGATGTCATTGAGCTTAGTCTATAAGAGAATTATAAACTTTTAAGATGAGTCTTGGTATTGTTAAACAATTTTTACTTGTGATTTGAATTTATTTAATTTGCATTGTATTAATGTTTCAACGTTTCTTGATATTTTTTTTTAATGTAAACTGAAATGAATTTGAAATTTAAAAGAGTGAAAAACTATTATTTTTATATAAACGATGATACATTTTGAATATTTATTTAGATTATTAAGTGAAACAAATCCTTCTAAAATACTATTAAATAAATTTATATTAATGAAACATAAAAATACATGAAGCTGTCATTTTTATCCATGTGTAAGGAATCTCCAATGAGTGTGGGACTGCAGTTGAAGAGTTTTTGTTAGGTAGCTTCCTCTGTTAATCTTTCCTGTCCGTTACAGATTAGATTTTCTGACATGCTGGTGTGGATAACTTTTTGAAGCTGTAATAAAAGTGATTTTTTGAGATAAAAAATATCGCAACTCTCTATGCCTTTTTGGTCAATTATTTTTAGAGAGACAATTTTGTTATAAGAGGAAAAGTCAATTCGTACAATTTTAAAATGGAAGCCCAATGATGGCCCATTCATTGCATTGTAAAGCTTGTTGAATATCAACATCGATTCATTTTGTTGAATATGTTGTCCACATGTTATATCAACAAATATCTAATATTTACAGGAACTCTCAAATGATTCAGTCGGACTAAGTTTAATTAAAAAGCGTATACTAGAAGAAAAAATTTAATTGTTAAATTCAAATGAATTATCACTTTTTTTATCTTTCAGTTTATCTTTTTTAACCTTTCTTACTTTGTGTTTTGTTTTTAGATTTTTAGCTTACCTCCTTTTATTTCTTTTAAGACTAACTCTACAATTCAATACTTCACTATCCCTTTTCTAATAATCAATCATTAAATGTGATAAAAATAGTTGTAATATACAATTAAAAACCAAAAGAAAACATATAGTAAAATGAAATGAAACTAAACTAAACTATATGTGTTTAGAATTTCTAAGTAAAATATTAAATTAGAAAAATGAATATATATATAATAAAAATTGAGTGTTGTTTTATTGTCATTATTCATACACATTACACACTATCAAGACAATTGTATTTTAATGGATGTGATCCTACTTAAAACTATATTTGATGGGCACATAAATGGTGTTTGCATTTTTTTTCCCCATAAAGAATTTTTGCTCTCGTAAAGAATCTTTTTATAAAGGCTAGGTGAGTTCAACGTTAAAATAAGTGTGGACTATAAAAACAAACAAAAAATATTTCTTCTCAATATTTTTTACTTGGAAATTGTAATGCTAAAAGAATTATATTTATATTTTGGAGTTTTAATTATAATATTTATATGTAAAAATAAATATGTAAGTGATATTTACTTATATGAGAATTTGAGTTGACTTTTAATCATTTTCTTGTGTGGGTGTGCCGGAGTTAATCTTTTTTATATTTGTAAATTTTAAACCAAAATTTTTTAAATCCAAAATTTAAATTAAACCTTGCCAACATTTTTACTAGTCATTATGAATCTACTTTAGACATTAGTGTGTGTATTTGTGTTATGTTGTTAAATTTAAGGATATTCATCATTCATTTAGAAATCATCAAGGCTTATGAAGAAGCATTATTATAGAGCACTCTCAATACATCTATAACAACATTAACAAAACATATATCAAGTTAGGTCTTCCTACTTAACCTTATAAGGAGGAGATTATAGGTTCTCTAATCTACACAAATTTTAATAGAGTAATGGTATGCAAAAAACAACTTAGGAAATAACTAAGATAAA